>PITA01001246.1:126197-206696 GCA_004023965.1 Spilogale gracilis | reverse complement strand
TTTTTTTTTTTTTTTTTTTAAGATTTTTATTTATTTGACAGAGAAGCACAGCCAGAGAGGGAACACAAGCAGGGGGAGTGAGAGAGGGAGAAGCAGGCTTCCTGCAAGCAGGGAGTCCGATGTGGGAGCTCAATCCCGGGTCTCCGGGATCATGACCTGAGCCGAAGGCAGTGGCTTAACCAACTGAGCCACCCAGGCGCCCCAAAAGTGGTTGTTTCTTAAAGGCTGTTTACAAGGTAGAATTTGAAACCATGTGAAAGATGTTTTCATATTCTTGGTGGTCTATCTTGTACTCTGAATGGATCATTTACCAATGCAAGATTGTGAAGTATCATAATGAGTCAATGGAAAATTGGTCATTTGGGAAATATCGGTTCATTAAAAGTTAAACCAATCTTCCAAATACTGATGTATTTTATTACATAATATTTCATCAGAAGTTTTTAAATATTAGGAAGCAGTCTCATATTGGCAAACAGAAGTTTTCCAAAATTCTAATTTTCACTTAAAAACTTAAAAAATGTTATCATCAGCAACATACTGTTAGCAATTTTCCTTGAAATAACAGGTACATTTCATTCATTTGGAGAAATATTCACCTTATGTCTGCCCTTTATCTAAAAAAAAAAGTCACTCTTTCAAGAAAAAAAATGGGTGTTCCATCAAACAAGAGGCTTGTTCCACTCACAAACCAAACTGCACATCAAGCAAGACAACCTCTGTACGTTAGTATGCCCAAGTGCTTCAGGCAGAGCCCTACCTAAGCCTATTTGACCACCGATGCTATGAAAAAGATGTGTTCTTAAGCGATGATACAATAAAACCAGTAACTTTTACTACTTCATCCAGATCAAGTGAAAATGTTATTTTTTACTGTGTGTAGATGTGAAGAATACAATGACCACTTGGATAGTTGGGTGCCACTGATTTTATCCACCCACTGCTTTCTGCACCATTAGAACAAAGGTCAGCATGTTAAAAAAAAAAGGCAAAAGTCTTAGTACTAGCATACAACAGTTGTGCTTTCAAAGACCATACTTTGAGAACCACAGTATTAGTGACTCAATTTAAATCACTGTCAGTTCATGTAAGGGCCAGGGAACTACATACAAACAATAAACTTTAAAAGTGTCACTATAGGGGCGCCTGGGTGGCTCAGTTGGTTACGCGACTGCCTTCGGCTCAGGTCATGGTCCCGGAGACCCGGGATCGGGCCCCACATCGGGCTCCCCGTTGGGCGGGAGGCCTGCTTCTCCCTCTCTCACTCCCCCTGCTTGTGTTCCCTCTCTGGCTGTGTTTCTCTCTGTCAAATAAATAAAATCTTTAAAAAAAAAATTTAAAAAAAAAAAGAAAAAAGTGTCACTATATATTGAGCACTTAAAAGGCTTCCCCTTGGAATTTAAACACTTTTTTTCTTGCTTCTTACACTATCACTGTGGCACGACCTACAAATCATAAAATAACTTATTAGCGCCACAAGAAAATCTTACCTGGCTCCCTTTGGTGTATAAGGAAAGTGAAGAAGCAAGCATTTACTAGGCAAGGACAAACTTCAAGTATTTACTGAATTTCTATTTCGGCAGAGACTGTTAGTGTGCCAAATGCTTTGGATGCAGAAGATTCAGCTCACTTAAGCCCCTCACATCTGGCTAGCTGGAGACTTAGGTACTGGGATGGCTCTATTACAACCGCATACAGCAGGCTATACCAACATCTACATGAAGTGCCATGCAAACAAAGATAAGGAAGCACTAGAACGGTAGAGAAGAGGGGCCTGGCAAGAGATATGGTAGCAGCTGAGCAGGCTCTGAATAGGCGTACACATCAGGCAGTCGAAAGGAGAAAGGGTATCACAAGAGAGAGGAGCGTGAGCAAATTTAAGAAAACACAAATGTGTTTTATATATTGGGAAATGATAACCCCAACACAGAGCAATAAAAAGAAAGAAATTATAAGTGATACAGATGGGGGAAATGGGAAAATCAAGAACAGCACAGCTGACACTGCAAAATATCCGCTGACACCAAGATGAGGAAGCCAAGAATGCCATAAAAAGGAATCTGGACTAGACTTAGAATAGTAAGCGGTGGGGGGAGGGGTGGGCAATGAAGTTTTTTTTAGCAAGAAAATGACTAGTACATTTGTATTTGGTAGTATGACATAGACAGGAAGCCTGGAGACAATGAAGCAAAACAAAGAGGGCTTAGATTAGGATTAGTTCATTAAAAGAAGAGGAATAACAAATTTCAGAGGTAACTTGATCAGGACTAACTGGATATGGGAAATGCAGGGGGGAAAAATTAAGGGTGACTTTCAAATTCCAAGACCAGTTACCTGTTAAGTTAGTCAAAGAAAGAAGAGCCCTGAAAAGACAATGCAGTAAATCTGGGTTTCAAATGGGTTTCAGAGGAATACCTGTCCAAAATCTCACACGTTACAGGTTTTTACTTGTAAATACTTGCTAAGAATCAGAAAATACTTCTCAGTCTCTAGCTTATACTTAATCCCTTAAAAAAATCTACAATTGTTGATTAAGAAAAAGGATATATTACCAAGTAACTGGAGTCTGTTAATATTAGAATTAGAAGTATGACAGCTTCAAAGGAGATTGCAAAGTAAGCCTGGGGAAAAGTGTCTGGGATTATAGCTATTCTTAGCTTTGTCTAAACAAATGTCTTAGTAATAAGGAAATGTTACCTAATACTTCATTACCTGCTCTACTTTTTGCCAAAATGTATTAAGTGTCAGGTCACTTCTGATACTTCCTTTACATGAACACAGCAAAAATGAAAAGTGTTATTGAATGATGTTTACATTAGAAAAAAATTACATGGAAAAAAAAAAGAAAAAAATTACATAGAAAAACTTCCAGTACAGGATTTGGCATTTCTCATTTAAATCCTCACACGCTTTTGACCTTAATACTAGCATTCCCATTTTTAAAAATGAAAAAAGGAGAGCTCTGACAAATTAATCACAGCTGCTATTTCAGTAAGAACTTCTTAAACTGCCTTCTGAGATACAAACTACCCATCAGTTTAACTCAAATACCAACTGGACATCAATTATTCACCAAGAGACATCAAGAAATGACACATTATTCAAGATAAAGCCAGATGACCCCAAATCACTGATTAAATGAAAATTTAGGACTAAAGCAAAAATTTAGATTCTTACATGTGACTGTGGAATTCTAATGACTCTATAAAACGTACTATTCTTTTAGAACTGAGGAGCCAACAATGGCCCACATTTTAATTCACTTGTGCAGTTTTGTTTTGCCTTTTTTTTTTTTTTTTTTTTTTTTTTTTTTTTTTTTTTTTTTTTTTTTTTTTTTTTTTTTTTTTTTAACGCTGGTGGGGGAAAGGGCAAAAACTGCGACTACTATCTCCATAGGCCCAAAAGGATACAACCATCTCAGGTTAGAAGGCTCTGATTATAGATCATTCTCTCACAAATGATCATCAAATGTCAGCCCAAATAAATTCTCATTCTTATATTTATTCCATCATTTAAAAGGAATAATTAAGCTATTTAACAAAGCTACATAGTATTAAATAGCATGTTAACATACAAAAGATGACCTGTATGTTGTTGAGGTCTTAGCCAAGTTATGGCCTGTAATAATATGCCTATTAGGAGAAAATGTCTAGCAGAAAATAGAAAAGCAGTCAATATTCATTTTATCAGAAATACAGGTTCGTTGTACGAAGAAAGAGGGTCTGATTAACTTCAGAAAGAAAAGCTTCCAAAACAATAACTATGTTAAAAAAACAACTTTATCCAAAGGGTGACCATAGGAACAGTGGGTGAAAGTTACAATAGCAGATTTTAATTAACACTTTTTAAAAAATCAAGAGTTAAATTTGAAATAAGCTACATCACAAAATAGTTCACTGTCATTTATCTGTAGTTAGAAACTGTAATGTTACTGAGAGGATTCTTAGAGACAACAAACGAGAACAGGGACTTTCAATCCTGAGTGTGCATTAAAATAACGCAGGGTCCAAACTCCCAGAGACCTACTGCTTAGTCTGATGTGGGGCCTGAGGGCATGCATTTAAAAAAAAAAAATCTCAGGGAAAGAAATCTGAATAAGACCACATCAATATCAATATACTGGTTGTGACAGTGTGCTATAGTTTTGCAAGACAGTATCACTGCAGAAAAATCAGCAAAGGGTATGTGGGATCGCTGTGCTATGCACTGTTTCTTGTAACTGCCATTAAAAGTGTGAGAAAGTCCCCAGGTGATTCTACTACGTAGCTAAAGTTAAAAAAAAAAAAAATAGTGGACTGAAGAACCTCAAATTTCTGCCAATTCTAAGAGACAACAAACTATTCTTTTAACCTCAGTCATTGAAAAGTAATTAGGAATACTTATCATTTAAAGTTACAGTAAGGCTCTGCAAAGCCAAATACAAATAATTTATAGTTAATCCAAAATAAAAAATCTAAATTACTATGCCTCTCATTTGTATACAAATTAAATGGACTGGTAAGCATTATACAATGGTTGTCATTCACCTCCTGACAAAGCCAAATGATATATATATATATGATGGCAGAGTCTCTGAGATGTCCCCAAGGATCCCCTCGCCTTAGTCTTCACACTTGTGTAACCTCCTCCTCTTGAGTGTGTGGACACAGTTGATCACTTATAACAAGCAGATTGGACAAAGTGATGGGATGTCAACTGAGATGAAATTATAAAGACTGGCTTCTATCTTGGGGTCTCTCAGACATCTCATTCTGAAGGAAAGAAACTGTGTTATAAGCCACTTTCTGGAGAAGCCCACATGGCAATGAACTTGTGTCTCTGGCCAACAATCAGTCAAGTGAAAATCTGAGGTCTGACAATGGAAGGGGATCCTCCCCTCCTCAAGCCTTGAGAATTGCAATTTAGCTGATACCTCGGTTGCAGGCTTAAAAGAGTTAACTTGAGACCCTGAGCCAGAGGCACCTAGCTCAGCTCCACCCAGAATCAAGACCCACAGAAACTGTAAGATAGTGTTTTTAAGCCACTGAGCTTTGGGAAAAGGCAGGGTTGAAGTTAACTAATAAAATAAAGGAATCTAATCTGATGGCTTCTTTCCTCAGAGTATCAAACCTCCCAGTTTCGGCAACATTATCACCCACAATTTACAAACTGTTTTCTACTTTATGGGACCTCACCTCCTTGTTCTCACTTCATCAAATTTCTTAAGATGGCTTTCTATCCCTCTTTCCTATCAATCCAAATCCAAGCCATCTTCCAGATAACACCCACAGATTTCTCTTCCATGAATACCTATTGCTATCCACTTAGCACTTGATGAAACGACTTTCTGACCTAATAGCTTTGAGTGTTTAAATTCAAAGAGATCATCAATTCCTTGAGAATGTCTTCTCATATTCTCTTCACTATTTACTATAGCAGACTGAGTGAGAGTACAGTATCCAGAACTTTATATTTTTTCCAACATATTAAATAAAGAAACTCAAATATTTGTTTAAAAAAAAAAGTGGAAAAAGAAGCGGAAGGAAAACCAAGTGCTCAAATCTAGATGTAAGATCCCACTAGTCTGGTTTGCATGTCTGAAATAACTGAATAAAGACCACTTTATCTGAAGAATACCAGTAGTAATGACAAATCCCCTCCAACTCTACTGGCCCAGCAAGTGCTGTCCACGCTCTTGAAATTTTCCTTTTTTATTAGTTTCTTAAACAACTTGCCATCCACCATTAACCCACCTCTGCTGTAATTTATCACTAGTGATAACACACTGAAAAACACTGTTAAATCTCAACTACATCAGTGGTTCTCAAACTTGAGCTGGCCATCAGCATCATTGGGAATGCTCATTTAAACAGACTGCTGGACCCCACCCTCGGTTTGATTCACAGGACTACTGCCATAAGCGACTTAATAAGAATTAATATAATTTAAAACTTACGGTTCAAGTAAGTTCAAGGAGATCAGGTGGGAAAAGATAGAACTTTAAGAGGAATAAACCATACAGAACACTTTTTTTTTTAAAGATTTTATTTATTTATTTGACAGAGAGAGATCACAAGTAGGCAGAGAGGCAGGCAGAGAGAGGGGGAAGCAGGCTCCTTGCCGAGCAGAGAGCCCGATGCGGGCCTCAATCCCAGGACCCTGAGATCATTACCTGAGCCCAACGCAGAGGCTTTAACCCACTGAGCCACCCAGCGCCCCATACCAAACACTTTTAATAGCTTCAAGATACACACTCTCTCCCCTTCCTTTCTCTCTTCCACCCCCTACCCAAATAAGTTCACCAATTTAAGTTCATCTTTGCATACCTGAATTCACTCCTTGGAAACAATGAGCATCTCCAATTAACTAAGGTTGTAAAAGGATGTTAAATAAACAAAACATCAATGTAAAAAAAAAAAAAAAGGCCAATCTAGTAGTTTAATTCTCTTAACTACTTCCCAGATTTAGAAACAAAAACAGGGGCCCCTGGGTGGCTCAGTTGGTTAAGCGACTGCCTTCGCTTCAGGTCATGATCCTGGAGACCCGGGATCGAGTCCCACATCGGGCTTCCTGTTCGTCGGGAAGCCTGCTTCTCCCTCTCTCACTCCCCCTACCTGTGTTCCCTCTCTGGCTGTGTTTCTCTCTGTCAAATAAATAAAATATTAAAAAAAAAAAAAAGAAAGAAACAAAAAGAAACAAAAACAAAAACAAAACTGAAAGTTCTGAGATGTAAACAAAACTTGCCATTTGGCGGAAAAGCCAGGGCTAGAGGTGACTCTGAGCCAAGGTGCTGGTACATACTGCCTCTCAATTTATGCTTGAAACCTCACATTAGGGGCTCCCTTGTGGCTCAGTGGGTTAAGTAAGCACCTGCCTTTGGCTCAGGTCATGATCCCAGAGTTCTGGGATCAAGCCCCACATCGGGCCCCGTGCTCAGTGGGGAGTCTGCTTCTCCCTCTCCCTCCGAAACTCCCTCCTGCCCATACTCTCACTCTGTCTCTATCTCAAGTGAATAAACAAAAAAAATCTAAAAAAAAAAAAGAAAAAGAAACCTCACGTTAGAAGTTCTTTAAACCTTTTAATAAATAGGTGAAATAAAATTAAAAACTTCAACAGCCACCAGAAAATTTCCCCTGTAAAGATGAGCTATCCATTGTCTTTAAAACAGGTAATTTAGCATAATAAATCTTATAGCAAGACACCCACCCACTTCTTTATACCTCCTCTGTGACCACTCATATCCATCAGCCCTGCTCCTCTTCTGCAGCACATCCTTTGAAGAGGGTATTCCTGGGAAACCTGGGTGGCTCAGTAGGTTAAGCATCTGCTTTCAGCTAGGGTCATGATCTCCGGGTCCTGGGATCAAGCCCCACATTGGGCTTCTTGGTCAGCGGGGAGCCTGTTTCTCCCCCTCCCTCTGCAGCTCCCCTGCTTGTGCTTGCTCTCTCTCCCAAATAAATAAAATCTTTAAAAAAATAAAATAAAAAAATGAAAGTGGTATGCCTAGGGTTACTGCTCTTCTCACTCTACTCATTCTCCCTGAGTCAAAATCATGACAGTAGATGAACTATGACTATTCCAGTGGTTAATAACTATCACCAGAGTGGCTAACAATAAATGCTCGGGCTCCAACTCAGACTTAACTAATGAACAACAAACTCTGGGAATGAAGCCCAAGGACCTCTATGTTCCCCACCTTTACATGCTCCTTAGGCAAGAACCATGCCCTCTAATCTAGTGAAGACAATGGCTGGCATACATACACAAGCACAACCAACATTTGCTGAATATGGTTGTGGAAATACAAAATAGCAAGTTTAAATGCCCCTCAATTGCAGAATTGTGTGGTGTTTAATAAACTACCGAGCTACTAAAGCAATAACATTACAAAGCTGCTGTTTAATAATACTAGTTAAGTAAATGCAGTTGGCTAAGTTAAGGACTTTCAGTACTTCTCTAACATGGTAGAGGTTAAAAAAACCTCTGATCTTTTCTTGAAAGTTCACAAAGTAATCTAGGTGGCCACAAGGATTTAAATATAACAAAGCCAAATCAAACAAACTATAACAAGAAACTTAGGAAAGCTAGAAAACCAAGAGTCTTCTAAAACAAGAAGTGTTAACTCATTTGAAAGCTAAAACTATTTGAAAACATTTTTGAAACATATCTGAAAACTATTTGAAAACTATTTAAAACATCTGAAAGCTAACCTACAGCTATCTACAAAGTACAGTATCAATCTACTATTGCCCAGAAAGTTCTATTCCCCAAAGTAGCAATCAAATTTCCAAGGAAAAATTAATCTGGCAATCTTTTCAAATTTCAATATTTTTCTCCTGCAAATTTATTTTCAGATTCACTAATAACACACCTGATTTCATACTGAAAAGTAGCACTGGGGAGCAGGGAATTTAATTTTTTAGAATTAACAGTAAGCTCTCTAATATGAAGTAAAACAAGGGCTTTTAACTTGATAAACTTAAAACTTATTGCCACATTAAACAAGCGTTAATTTTTTTAATTGAAAAACCTAGACAACTGATATTTAAAAACCTCAATGAATAGAAAGAGGTTTTATAAAAGCAAGATAAAAATCCCCAAAGAGGTGCAAAATGAGCAAAATCAAAGGACAATTTACAAAAGGAATACCAATGTCCCAAGAAATATGTAAAGAGTTCTAGTTCATCTTTAAAAAAAATAATAATAATAAGCAAATTTTTAAAATGTGACTATTTTATCCTAATCAAGCACTAACTGGTGGGGGACAACTAACATAACCTTTCTGAAAGCAACATGTAAGTAGTTATGTATCAAATGCCTTGAAAATAAGCACATCATTTGACTCAGCAATTCAGTTCATCCTAAGAAAATTAAACATCCAAAGATAGATCTATGAGGATATTCCCAATGAAGTTAATAAAAGCCAGAAACTAGAAAATAAAAAGAAAGGCCAATTATAATGGACTGATTAAATTGGTTTAGATTTATAATCTTATAAACAGTGGAAATGGAAAGAGTTATTAACAAGAGAAAATTGTTGCGATTTCTTGTTTTTGTGACCTGCCTTTTTCTACTGAAACCAAGAGTACATAGTACGATTCTGATGTTATTAAAATATTAAGTACTGCTCACCCAGAGGTCTGGAAAGATAACTAACTTTAAATTTTATGTATATCTCTTGGTGTAGATCTCATCTTTTTTTTCCTTGCCTAATTAGTTTTTTCTTAGAGTGTGCATGTACAACCAGTGTAACTTTTTAAGTTAAATCTACTAACATAAAAAACCATACCATAACCAAAGCGTAGTTTGGATCCAGGAAGCACACCATTTGGAGAAAAGATGACCTGGGATAAATGCTATTATTTCATTTACTGGTAGTTTGAAATAGAAACTTAACAAGGAATTGATATTTCTTATATATTCAGGAATGCCATTTAAGAGCATCCTTAACATGAAGTCATCTAGAAAAAAGAGAGGTTTCAAAAATCAGGCATGAACACCTAAAAAAAGAAAAAAAAAAAGAAGAGAAAATCCTAGTATTTTGTGGTCCTTATTAGCTCAGTTCCTCTGTGTGTATTCTCTCTCCCCTAAACTAGCCAATAAAGAATGATGTCATATGCATTAGCTACATCTCTGTTCCAGAAGTGACATGAAGAGCTTGCAAGATTTGGCCTCAGTGCTTAAGAAACACCTGAAAGCTGAGAAAGTTGGATAAGACTTACTGACATGAAAACAAAGAAGTTAAATAATAAATATCCATTATCCATGTTAATTAGGTTTTTAAAAACTCATGGATAGTGGGTATTTATTATTTAACTTCTGTTTTCACGTAGTTAAGTCTCATCCAACATTATATAATCATCGGATTTTATATATCATCTCAACATATTTATATATCACCTCTACAAAATCATCAGATTTTATATATTGTAATGGTATAAATAAATTCAAGGGGCGCCTGGGTGGCTCAGTTGGTTAAGCAACTGCCTTTTTGGCTCAGGTCATGATCCCAGAGACCTGGGATGGAGTCCAACATCGGGCTCCCTGCTCGGTGGGAGGCCTGTTTCTCCCTCTCTCACTCCCCCTGCTTGTGTTCCCTCTCTGGCTGTGTTTCTCTCTGTCAAATAAATAAAATCTTTACTTAAAAAAAAAAAGAAAGACAGAAAGAGAATTCAAGGTTTTACTCTAAATTCTTTAATAAAGTTTCCTCAAAAAAAGAAGTCTCAACTTAGTGGCCTAAGAACTGTCCTACTTCTGGAATCAGAAAGAGAGCAATAAAACTTATCTTCCTTCTATATCCCTTAAATTTCCTTAGCCTGCAGTATCCCTATGAAAGTCTGAGATATCCATTGTTTAGTAGTATCACTATATATCACAGCTATCTTTACTACTATTCAAAACAGGCTCTCCAAATGAGCCAAAATAGATGGTTCAATCGAAAGTGTTGCTTACTAGACAATATTGTAAAAATGTGTTATTCAGGGGCGCCTGGGTCGCTCAGTCATTAAGCGTCTGCCTTCTGCTCAGGTCATGATCCCGGAGTCCGGGGATCAAGCCCCGCATCGGGCTCCCTGCTCGGCGGGAAGCCTGCTTCTCCCTCTCTCAACCCCTCCTGCTTGTCTTCCCTCTCTCGCTGTTTCCCTCTGTCAAATAAATAAATAAAATCTTTAAAAAAAAAAATCTGTTACTCATGCAAACTGAACAAGTAGCAGTGACATACTACTACCAATTTCCCATTAGGTAATTAATTTTAAAGGGGAAAGAAAAGTAATGACTGACGTAGAAGGAGGCAATAGTAACTTGCTCCTGTAGAGTTTCCTCATATGTAACTACTGTCTTCTAATAAGTTGCACTGAATCAAAACTTCACTTTTATTCTTCAATTGTATCCCTAACCCCTCCTCATAACCTGTTTTTTCCCCCAAATAAATGTAAACTTTGGACTTCCTAAAGCTCAAAAATGCAAAATCTGACTCAAGAGATCAAATGAGTTGTGGTTTTCAACTTAACCCTAACTCACAAAGAAATAAAAATTAGCAGAGAAAAGGGTCCAGAAGCAGAAAGCCCCTACTTTCCAACTCACAATAGAGTCTTGTCTAATAATAGACAGTGTCACTGCGTTTTGCTCTTTTAGCTGCAAGGCGGAATGTGCCATCTGCAGTAACTATTCCAACAGCTTCAAGTCAGCCATAGGTTACCAATGAAAAAGTAGCGTTAGGTCCCAAACAAACAGCAAAGACATAAAAAGACGACAGCAGAAGCCTCACCATCGGCAAAGGCCCATCAGCACCTCTTCCGAGAAACAGTTCCCTTCCCCCACCCTTAAGTAGGCACTTCAGGCTGCCAAGCAGATCCATTTCTTTATTAACCGGTGCCCACTTGGGGCAACCGTACACCAAGCTGCTCTCAGGCCTACTCCAACCTCTTCCCAAAGTGCTCAAGCGAGAAGGAAGGCCGGGGTAATCCTCTCAGGGCCCGCGTTCTTCGGGCTCTTCTCCACCTCCCCCTCCGCCCCGCCCCGCCCCTGCAGGCGCTCCTCTGGCCAGAGGAAGGACACGGGGCCCAGGGACGGGCAGGAATTGCCCGCAAGAGAAGTCTCCGGGGGCCGGCGGCCTCCGCCATGGCAGGACCTGGAAAGCACCGCCCCCAGCGCCCCTCCCCACACCCGGCTAGCCGGCGAAGGTCTCCCCAGCAGAGGCACCGGGCTGGGCTGCGCACCAGGCCCGGGCCTGCCCCTCGGGCCGCCGGATCTGCGCCCTAGTACAAGCAGGTCAAGCCAGCGCGGCGGCCACCCTCACCTGGATGACCTCGTTGACCTCCCGGATACATTCCACCATGTGCTGCAGAATCTGCTCGGCCGTGAGCACCTCGTAGCGGTAATCCTCCTCCTGCTCGTGCCCGGGCCCGCCGCCGCCGCCGCCGCCGCCGCCGCCGGGCCCCAGGGCGCTGCCGCCGCCGCCGCCCGTCTCCCCGCACAGCAGTCCGTCCCGCTCCCCGCCGACGCCCAGCCCGGGCTCCACCAGCTCCACCTCGCCCAGATCCAGGTTGTCGTCGTCCGGCTCATCGTCGTCCTCGTCCTCCTCCTCCTCGGCGCCGCTGTCCTCTTCGCTGCACTCTTCGTCCTCGTCGAACTCGTAGTTGTAGCCCTCGTCCGAGTCCATGGCGCGACACGCGAGGGCCCGGCGGACGCTGGCCCTAAGGCGGGGAGAGGGCGGGGACGCCGAGGCCCCGGCTCTCGCTCCGGCTCCGGCTGATGTCCGGACGCAGGCCTGGCTCCGGCCCCGCGGGCCGCTGCTCCTCCCCGGGCGCGGCGGTTGGCGGTTGGCGGCTGGCGGCGGCGGGAGGGCGCGGAGCAGGGAGGGAGGGGGCGAGGGGGCCGCTGGCCGCCCGCCTCAGTCCGACGCGGCTCCGCTCCGGCCTCCGAGAGAAAACAGTCCCCGGCGCCACCTCCACGGCCGCGGCTACCGCTACTGAGCCAACAAAGAGGCGTGCGTCACCGCGTCGCGCTGCGTCGTCGCGTCACTGCTCTCGGCGTCACTGGCCCCGCCCCGCCGCCCCTGCGCGGAGAGCGGGGAAACCCCACGGCCCGGCCTGGCCCGCGGAGCGCGGCGCCGCGGGAGTCGCCCTCTCGGCTCCTGCGGTGGCTCCGCGGGCGGGTCCCAGTGGGTCCTGTTCCTGGGAAGGGCGCGGCGGCCTGGTCGCCGAGAGGAGGGCTCCTGGCCCCGGCGGTGGTTGTGCCGCAGCCGGAGCCCTGCAGCCCCTCGCTGAAGCCTGCGAAGGCGGCCGCCCTGTAATTCGGGGCAGTCCCTGGCTGTTGAGCTAAAATTCCTGTCGCCCGAGCTGCTACAGGGAAGTGTTCTCACGCGAAACCTGCGAACTGAGTGGCAGGCGAACCTCGTTTTAAGCAGTTCCGCTTCCGAACTCCGGGACACGTGCAGAGGTTTTGAAGTCGCTGGTAGTGACGTCATCTCAAAGCCGCGTTTCCTGAACTCGGCTCCGCGGGAACCCAGGCAGGCGGGGCTGATGGAGCACCGCCTGCGGATCCGCGGGAACCCGGCCGAGCAGGGCCCCGAGCGGTGTGAGCGGCCGAGGCTCGGCTGTTGGAGCACCGCCTGTGGATCCGCGGGAACCCAGGCAGGCGGGGCCCGAGCGGTGTGAGCGGCCGAGGCTGATGGAGCACCGCCTGCGGATCCGCGGGAACCCAGGCAGGCGGGGCCCCGAGCGGTGTGAGCGGCCGAGGCTCGGCTGTTGGAGCACCGCCTGCGGATCCGCGGGAACCCAGGCAGGCGGGGCCCGAGCGGTGTGAGCGGCGGAGGCTGCTGGAGCACCGCCTGCGGGTCCGCGGGAACCCGACCGAGCAGGGCCCCGAGCGGTGTGAGCGGCCGAGGCTGATGGAGCATCGTCTGCGGATCGGCGGGAACCCGGCCGAGCGGGGCCCCAAGCGGTGTGAGCGGGCTCGGCTGATGGAGCACCGCCTGCGGATCCGCGGACATTTCTCATCTTCAGGAAGCCGTGGCGCCCGCTGTGCATGTGAGGCTCCAAGGGACAGGGACCCCACCAAGACCGCAGAAGAAGCCCTGTTACAGCGGCGGGGTCACCGAAAACATGAATCATAAAAATGCTTGATAATGCAGAATGTGGATTAGGGAATACAGAGTATTTAAAATTCATGGGATTATAACCCAAGTCGAGCGGTTATAGAAATATCTACAAGGAACAGGGGCGCCTGGGTGGCTCAGTCCTTAAGGCTCTGCCGTCGACTCCAGCCAAGATCCCAGGGTCCGGTGGCCTGGGTGGCTCAGTGGGTTAAAGCCCCTGCCTTCTCCTCAGGTCATGATCTCAGGGTCCTGGAATCGAGGCCCGCATCGGGCTCTCTGCTCAGAGGGGAGCCTGCTTCCTCCACTCTCTCTGCCTGCCTGTAATTCTCTCTCTCTCTGTCAAATAAAATTAAAAAAATAAAATAAAAAAGATCCCAGAGTCCCGGGATCCAGCCTTGCATGAGGCTCCCTGCTCCTGGGGAAGTCCGCTTCTCTCTCTCCCACCCCCCCTTCTTGTGTTCCCTCTGTTGCTGTGTCTCTCTCTGACAAAATCTTTTTTTAAAATGTATCTACAAGGACCAAATATAGCAGAGGTACAGTGCTTATCTCTTACCAGAAATGTACTGTGTGAGCTACATGTTGATTGACGGCTACCAGTTTAACAAAGAAGGTAGGGAAGACGATCTAGTCTGAGAACAACAGAAAAGCACAGTAGGTGCAAAGTAATTTTGTTTCAGCAGCTTATAGCACAAAGTGGGTAAATGGGAAAATACTAGGCAAGTTAGGGGTCAGGACAGAGTATTTTATGACATTCAAAGACAGGAAAACCAGAGAAGTGTCCAGAAGGGGGAAGAGGCCTAAGAAACCACCCTCTTGGGATACCCTGAAGGACTGGCCAGATTAGACATTTAAAAAATCTGAATCTCTAATTTACTGATAAATCTTACTGTTAAAATGACAGGTTCCCTTTGGAAATTGATTTTTAAAATTGAAAAATGCCTTTATAATGTAAACAAGCTTCTACTGATTTGTCAATTTTGTGAATGTTTAATCAGATTTCCTAAAATAATCAGGATTTGTAATTTAAAGCTTTTAACAAATGCTGGTAGGTCTTGGTCCTTTGATTCTGTTTCTACTTAGCAATTCTAGGTTGTTGCCTCAGGGTAAGCTAAGGATACTAGCAACCCTCCTCTCTACTCCATCCTTACATACGTGGGGGAGGATTCAGTTACACTGGTGAGTACCCTCAACTCCTTTGCCCCATTTTTCTTTTCATCCTACCCTTACCTCAAATAAATCGTACCATCCTTATTGTCCCCTTTGGGACTAGAGCAGCTGACCACTACTGGAGAAATTTGCATAATCACATGCATTCTGTTATTAAATTCCAATCATCAAGCACAACCAAACCAACACCATTCAGCAATCCCGTTAAATTTTTGAGTTGTCCTCCCTCTCTAGACAAACCTTCACCAGTTTTCTCAAACCCCCACTGTTGTCTTTCCAAATCCTCTCAAAGAGATAGCTTCACATCACAGAAATTTGAAATCATAAGAACCAATGTGACAGAAGAAAGTGTAAAGGGAGAAAGTCAGAGAAGGTCTACCAAAGCGGGGGGCCAGCAGGGCTTTGTAGGCTATCTAAAGAAGTTACATTATTGCAAAGGGAGGCATTAACAGGTTTTAAGTAGAAGAATGAAACAATTTCATATGCATTTTTAAAGATAACCTGTTTTGGGGCGCCTGGGTGGCTCAGTTGGCTAAGCGACTGCCTTCAGCTCAGGTCATGATCCCGGAGACCTGGGATCGAGCCCCACATCGGGCTCCCTGCTCGGCGGGAAGCCTGCTTCTCCCTCTCTCCCCCTGCTTGTATTCCCTCTCTGGCTGTGTTTATCTGTCAAATAAATAAAATCTTTAAAAATAATAATAACTGGCTTTGTGGAGAATGAACTATGAAAGCAGAGACCATTTATGAGGTTATCTTAGTAGTCTGGGTGAATAATGATAATGGCTTGGACCAGAGTTGTGACAGTAGAAATGATGAGAAGTAGTTTCAGGTATATTTTGAAAGGAAAGCCAATTGATAGAGGAGTCAAATACGTCTATTAGACTTAGAGCTTGAGGAACGGGGTAAACAGAGGTACCATTTACGGAAACATGTTAAATTTGGAGTGCTTGTTGGACATCCAGGTAGAGAAATTGAATAAGCAGTTTTATCTACTAGTGTGCAAGACAGAAGGTCAGGGGAAGTAAGGCTGTAGAAGTTTTTGAGTTTATGTCAACAATGTTGATAAGCAGCCTAGGCTAAAGGTTACAAGCTTATGCTTTAGAGGAAACAGACCTAAATTTGCCTGTGCTCCTCCAGTTGCTGTCTATATCCTTGGGCAACTTCTGAACCTCTCAGAGCTTGACTTTGGAGGATTATAATTCCTATTCTCAAAAGATTATTGGTGAGTATCAAAGGAATAAAGTATTTAAACCACTTGACATAGTGCCTGACACATAAGTGCTCACAAAATCAGAACTTTAAAAAAGTGTCGTAAGTCACCTTGCATCTTGTGGGAAAATTATAATCAGTTGGATTTATAATCTTTTAATTAATTTTTTTAATTATGCAGGTATGCACATGGCCTCAATCATCCTCATTTTCTGAGGAAGAATATTGGTCTGCTTTTTTTTCTCAGAAATCTTTTCCATAGTCTCTTAACTTCTTTTTTGGTCAATATCCTGGGCAACATCATAGGGCTTTTGAACCTTGGGGCCTCTTATTCAGGGATGAAACTTCATAACCATATTTTCAGCAACATTGATTCCATTGATATTTTAGAAATTATCTTGGAATCAGGTTAGGTTTTAGAGCTATTTAAGGAAACCAGTATGACAACTTCTCTCTGGCCCCAAATCATCCAAGGGATGACCCACATACAATGTTTTTATGAATGACTTGATGGTAAAGGTATTGTTGGTATACTGCTCTCTCAGCTGTTGTGATTACCAGGCGAAGTACAGTAATCTGTAAACAATAGGACAAGGTCCTTGAAAAAAAGTAGACAAGTTAATATTTTCTTGATGCCAAAAGAATCATTATTGATAATTAGGTACTCCCATTACCCCCATGTCCTAATAAGGTCAAAAGATAGTAGTATACATCTATTAAATATATACTCACAGAGTGAAACTCCACAAGTATTGATATGCTCACCAAATGGTATTGAATGAAATTCCAATAGGAGGAATATGCAAATGCTTTCAGATATATAGAAATTAAAACAGTCCTGGAATTTTTCTAAGGGCAGATATACAGAGCTGTAAAGCTATGGCCTCTAGTGATGGCAGGTGCTAGGGTGAAGCAATCCGACCTCGTACAGACCAGGGTTTTCTGGGAATTTTCAGTGCTGAAACTGGAAAATACCAGGCAAACTGGGCAGGTTGGTCACCTTACCTGGCACCTCACCAATACTTTTTCCATAATGTAATTAAAGCACTATTTCCAAAAAGAAATGGAAAGAAATTACTTTTTATCATGTTGTTTATAAAGTTTGTTTTAATGCAGAATTTTTTGCCTTTTTAAAAAATGTTTTAGTTCTTGTGCTTTACCAAGCAGGAGGTAAAAATATTTAAATTGCAATTGTAATATAAATTTAAGATTAAATTTTAGCAAGGGGCACCTGGGTGGCTCAGTTGGTTAAGCAACTGCCTTCAGCTCAGGTAATGATCCCAGAGTCCTGGGTCCGAGCCCCTCATCAGGCTCCCTGCTCGGCGGGAAGCCTGCTTCTCCCTCTCTCACTCCCCCTGCTTGTGTTCCGTCTCTCGCTGTGTTTCTCTCTGTCAAATAATAAATAAATAAAATCTTTTTAAAAAAAGATTAAATTTTAGCAACAGTGCAGAGAGATACTAATAAACTAATTGAGTACTTTAAATTTCTTTTTTTTTTTAAAGATTTTATTTATTTGACAGAGAGAAACACAGCCAGAGAGGGAACACAAGCAGGGGGAGTGAGAGAGGGAGAAGCAAGCTTCCCGCTGAGCAGGGAGCCCGATGTGGGACTCATCCCAGGTCTCCGGGATCATGACCTGAGCCAAAGGCAGTCGCTTAACCAACTGAGCCACCCAGGCGCCCTGAGTACTTTAAATTTCTTTAAAAACATCTGTCTGTGTACTTACAAACCATAATTAAGCGTTACATCATTGTTGAGAGGTAGATTTTATCACACAAGTTCTTTTATTTTTTTAAGATTTTATTTATTTACATAAGAAAGAGCATGAGCAAAGAGAGGGGCAGAAGGAGAGGGAGAAGAAGACACCCTACTGATCAGGGAGCCCAACACAGGGCTCAATCACAGGACTCTGGGATCATGACTTGAGCCGAAGGCAGACACTTGACGGGCTGAGCCCCCCAGGTGGCCCTTATCATATCAGTTCTATGTGCTAAAAATAAGGCTTAGAGAAACTGAGGTTATATGCTTCATTAGAAGTCTGGTAGAGATACTAATAACCAAAATAGAACCTGAGATTCCTGACTACAGCCCTTTGTCTAACTTATCTTTCTTCCAGCATACAGGGTCTAAGGACTCTGTTATTGAACTTAAGATCTTGTGAAAGTAGTTATCTACAACAGGTGGTAGGATAGTGCAATTAGACACATGTACCAAATGTGCCATAGTGTCTGTGTTCCTTGTAATTGCAAGACACATTAATCTGGCCTTAATGTGTGCCTATATTCCAGCAAGAAAACAGCAAATGATCATCCCCCCGAAAGGAAACATGTTTGTCCTAAGACTTAACCGCTTGAGGAAAAAAGTGGGTTTTTATTTTAAATATTTTATTTATCTATTATTTGAGAGAGAGAAGGAGATTAAGAGAAGGAGTGGAAGGAGGGGCAGAGGGAGAAGCGGACTCTCTCTGGAGCACGGAGCCCTATAGGACTTAATCCCAGGATCCCGGGATCATGACCGGAGCTGAAGGCAGATGCTTAGCTGACTGAGCCACCCAGATGCTTCTAAAAGAGTGGGTTTTTAACAAAAGTTTTCAAAAGAAATTCTTCTCTGTGGTATACAGTATTTCTAGCTTGTGTCGCCTTATAGATGCTATTTGAACAAATGGACAAATAGGGCAGAAAGTGAATAAATATATTATTGAGTCCCTTTGCCAGAGCAGGTGTGTGTATGCTTTTAATTTGGTCCTTATGATCTTGTGACGTGGAATTCTTTACTTAACACAAAAGGACAAAGACTCAAAGATGGAAAAAAATAAAAATAAAGTTCACAATGGATACAGAGCTTTGATTCACATCCAGGTTTTCAGAGTTCATGTCCACTGTTTTTACCATGCAATTCTCAGTAACTGTAGTAAGACCTTATTCCTATTTTAAAACGTGCCTTTGTGTTTGTTATAATGAAGTAATTGCTATCAAGCCTACAGTTGTCCAGATTAGCAGTGTAAACACTGACTGTATGCATTGTTTGTTCCTACTTGGAAATAGGTCACAAAAATAGGATAGTGGATAAATAGATGTGCTAACCTCTATTTACATCATCCTGCTTTATTCTTGCAGATACAATCTTAGCATTTTTAATGAAAATTTAAAATATGTAAGTCATGATTTTTTGGTCAATGAATCAATAGTTATTTATTAGTGTTTACCAAGTGCAAAGTAGCTTTCAGTGGCATTCTGGAGAGATTTTAAAAAAAAGAAGAAGAAGGCTGCCACCTAAGAAATCAAATTACTTAAGGGGAAGAGTCTTAAATGAACGAGTTAGCTGTAAAAATAGTAACCGTGCATCAGTGAGAGATCATAAACCAAGAAGAATGTTACAGGTGGTAAATGCTCAAGGAGTTTAAAGAAGACAGATGTCACTGGACTGGGGTGTTCTAAGAGAGCATTGTATGCCGGACTTTCTCATACCTTTATGCCTTTGCATCTGCTGTTCCCTCTTCCCGACCTCCTTCCCAGCCCCTCTTCACCAGCACCTAATGCACATGCTTAGAGACTGCTGTGTTTCCAAACCACTCCAAGCCTGGCACATGGTGCCTAGGACATGAGAAGTCTATGTACCTCCCATTCCTAACAAACTTCCAAGTTTCTGATAATGTCATAATGAATTAATATAAACCAAAAGCTGTCGGCCAATAGACATTTATTGCCTTCTTTTTTTTTTTTTAAAGGTTTTTATTTATGTATTTGACAGGGAGAAACACAGTGAGAGAGGGAACACAAGCAGGGGGAGTGAGAGAGGGAGAAGCAGGCATCCTGCTGAGCAAGGAGCCCGATGTGGGACTCGATCCTGGGTCTCCGGGATCATGACCTGAGCCGAAGGCAGTCGCCCAACCAACTGAGCCACCCAGGCGCCCCCATTTATTGCCTTCTTACTGCAAATGTGTTGAATCGTGTCAACTTTATATTGTCATTGGTATTCTTACCTGTTAATCCTAGGTCTCTATGAAAGCATGAAGGTTGTGTGGAGGAGGTGGTGGAGGGGGCCCAGTGTGCGTGCCCTCCACAGCTCTCCTGACCTAGGTTTTCTGTAGGGCAAACACCATCCCCAGAGGTACCTCAGCTTCTCATACTTCATGGCATGAAGATTGGAGCGAGCAAGGGGACCCCAGAACAACAGCACTGACAGGCCCACCTGGCCCCAAAGCTTTCAGTGAAAGCTTTTTTGGGAGGGCTCTCTTGGTTTAGGGTTTTTTTCCCCATCTGTTTTGTTTGAGACAATAACCATGATTTAAAAGGCATAGTCACCTCTTCAGACGCCACTCCTTATGGCTATTTTGCAATGTGGCCAGAACCGGTTTTTCAGTTCTGTCTTCCCAGCTGAACCCTCCCAGACAGCATCAGGAAGGCAGTCATGGAGGGCTGTGGTCCATGGCTTCTCACCCAGAAGTCTTTACAAGCTGCTTCACATTTTGCTTTCATGAAAAGATAATTTCGCATGTTGCATGTGTGGTTTAACATACGTGAATGCTGAAGAACTGAACTGAATTCCCACTTTAAAGAATTTGGAAGGTCAATAAAATAATGAAAATCATGATATTCTATCTAAATGTTATTAAAATGGAATAGTCCCAAAGGGTTATTTCATAGTTATTGATTAGTATTTTTTCACATAAAGCAAAGCTGGGTATACGCAGACACATTTTTTAGCTGAACAACAACAAACTGCATGTATGATCTTGAGCCTTTGTTTTCTTGTAGGTGAATGTGTGTAGGAGGTTACAGGTGGAGAGGGGTCAGACAGAAGAATGCTGTACTCGAGCTAATATTCCCACCCAGCTAACCCTGAGAGGCATAGGGTGATCGCTCCATGGGGTCCAGAATGAGGAGCCTCACTTACTAAGTATATGAACTTCGGCAACTTACATAACCACTTAAGAGCCTGTTTTCTCACCTGAAAAAAAAAATGGGAATAACAAAAGGATTTTCCTCACTGGATTATAACAACTGGCCATGTGAAAGGCTCATCATGCATATCATTATTGGACAGAGGAAAACGCACAATGTTTTGTTTTAGACCTGAGAATGTCTACAAAGATGGCTACTCCAGCCGATCTTATTCTTTTTATTTAGATTTTAGTTACTGAACAAAAGGTACAATATCGGCTTCCAAAGTAGAATTCATTCAGTCAGTTTTAAAGCAATGGTTCCTTGAAGAGTGCAGGCCCTTATTTATCAAATTGTTGAAAAATGTGGCTGTGCTTCTCTTGCATGCCTGTATTTTTACTAATTGATTCAACAAGCCCATTGTTCATTCACCAAGTGTGTTAGGCACTGCTAGATGTTGAGAATAAGAACATAAAGCCATTTCAGTTCCCAAGATGCTCACAGACAAGTGAGGGAAAGAGACATGTAAACCACTAATCATATTACAGTATGATAAACACTATAATAAAGTATGATCTGAATGTTAGGGGAGCAAGAAGACTGGCATCTCAGTGTGGGAGGCAGACAAGGGTGTCATGGAGGGCCTCTAGGGAGGATGTGGCTTGAACTGAATATTGGTGGAAAAATAATTTTCTGGAAATAGGGAGTATGTATCTGTGTGAGAAAATATGACATATTGGAGCCATGACCTGTTTGGAGAACTGCCAGTAGGTCAACATACCTGAAATTTAGGGTGTATAGAAGACTTCCAGCAACATCCTTGTCTCTTCTCTGTATTCTTCCTGTACTTCTCTCCCATGTCCCATTCTTCTTGGTCCTCTTTCTTCTTCCTCCTTTCTCCTTCCTCCTTCCTCCTCAGGTGACTTAGCTAAAGATTTCACAACATTCGGGGTGCCTGGGAGGCTCCGTTGTCAAGCGTCTTGCCTTTGATTCAGGTCATGATCCTGGAGTCCCGACATCAATTCCCAGGATCAAGCCATGCATCAAGCCCCACATCAGGCTCCCTGCTCGGCGGGAAGCCTGCTTATCCCTCTCTCACTCCCTCTGCTGTGTTCCCTCTCCCACTGTGTTTCTCTATATCAAGTAAATAAAATATTTAAAATAAAATAAAGATTCCACAACTTTCATGGTAGAGTTAGCAATCAAGCCCTGATCTGTCTTTCTATTTCCAGAGTCTGTGCTATTCCTGCTATGCTAAGATTTTTCACTCTTTTAATAAAGTTTGTCATTATTTTCCGAGGATTTTTGTGAGGGAGACTTGCTTTCACTAAACTAATTTTGTTCATTGTATTTATGTTTTTATGTTTTATAGGGCAGTATATATAAGGAGGGTAAGATAGGTTCCATATTAATTCAGTTAAATATACATTTACTGAATGCATCTGAACATAAAGCATTTTAGTAAGTGTTATTGAAAATACAAAGCAGGTTACACTTCCTATCCTTCAGAAACTTACAATCTAATCCAGGAAGTGATACAGGAAATCGGCTGTTGCAAGCTCATCTACTAGCTGTCTTTCAAGTCTAGCACAAGAGCAGTATTTCTCAACTTTTTTTTTAAAATATCATCCCCTAAGGAACCTTTTTAAACCTTTCCATCTTAGTCGCTCACCCTCAATGAAATTTTACTACCCCAAATAGACTGTATATCTATGTTCTGTATGTGTACCAGTGCTTTATACATAAAAGGATCACTTTTTTCCACAAACGCACCCAGAACCAATTTTTGCCCCCTTAGGGTCAGTATTGGGCATGTTGACAATGTACGCACTCAGCTAAAACTATCACTTTCCAACTCTAAGATTGGCAGTCAGATTCTAGTTTCTGAATCTCTTTAGATATCTACCAAGATTAAATATAATTTAAATATTAAATTTCCTGAGTTAAAAATAAAACCAACAGGGGCACCTGGGTGGCTCAGTTGGTTAAGAATCTGTCTTCAGAAAAAAAAAAAAAAAAAAAAGAATCTGTCTTCAGCTCAGGTCATGATCCTAGAGTCCTGGGATGGAGCCCCACGCTGGGCTCCATGTTCGGGGGGAGACTGCTTCTCTCTCTCCCTCTCCCTCTGTTATCTCTTTGTTTCTCTCTCTCAAATAAATAAAATCTTTTTAAAAAAAAAACCCACAGCATTAGATAAAAAATAAGATTACTGGATATAGTCCTGCGTGTGTGGCCGAGTTCGGGGCCTGCCACCCCACAGTTCCAGTGGAGTAGACTCATCGTACAATCTGTGCGATGGGAATGCAGGGAGAGAATGAAAAATAATTTGAAGCTATCACCATCATGTGGTTGAAAGAAAAACTCAGGTACATAAATCATTTCCACTTCTGCCCTCTCTAATCAGCTTAAACTTTTCCTGACATTCCTATCCTGTGCAGATTTCGTGTTTGTCCTCTTCAATACGTAATTTTTGTGAATGCTTCATTCACTCACGTACTAATTTATATACAGACCAGAAACGCAGACCAATTAGAAAACTCACGGTGTGCACACAGTGACTTTAGTTCTCAGTCCTGAAGCAGGAATACAGACACTGTGCTGATCGTGTTTACCCCACACAGATAGCTCTCTACAGAGCAGTTTATCAAAGCTCAGGGGCCCACCCCGGGACAAAACTGAACTCCCCTGGCTTGAAACGTCAAGGAACTGATCGAGGTCTCCAGCCAACAGCCCGTGAGGAGCTGAGTCCTCAGCAAGGAACTGGAAGTCTTGGTTCCAAAGTAGTGTGAGGGCTCGATTTCGCCAACAACCACTTAAGCACGCCGGGACCTGAGTCCCCCTGCAGCCACACATCCCAGCGAAGCTAGAGGCCTGGCCACCACCTTGGTTCATCCTTGGGAGAGATCCTGAGGCCGAGGATGGCTAAACCACACCCACATTCTGACCCACAGACACTCTGAGATAGTAAGTGTGTGTTGTGACTGTGTTTCTTTCATTGACTTCTCCTTCAACTCCCAAAGATCTCCTTTTAATTGTTCACTAGGTGTCAGAATAACCGATCAGATTCCACCTACTATACACAACCATAGGATTTAGCACTGCGCAGCGCTCACTAAACTTATATAATGTCTCTCTTCTCCAAGGTGGTTAGTTACGTCAGGGCAGAGACTACTCCTGCATGGTTATGACACTAGACTGCATATACAACACAGTTTTCTGTACTTAGAAGACATACAACAAATAAGGTAGAGACTGAACTTGTTTTCCCATTTGCTCCTTCTTACCAAGTTAGATCCTAATCCTATGCCATGTATCAAAATAAAATCCAGAATAAGAAAAGAAAATCTAAAATCAGTACAAGAAATACTGGTGAATATTTAATCATCTGGGAGTAGGAAAAGCCTTATCAGCAATAGTATCAATGACAAATCTACAATGCAAAAGATTAATAGACACTGCTACATAATTTGATGCTTTCTGTAAAAACAAAATCATAAATAAAAGACAAAATGGGGAAAATCTTCACAACATGTATGACAAGATTATTTATCTTTAATGCATGAAGATCTCATGAATTAATAACATATATACACACAGTTCATTTGGGGGGATGGACAGAGACATAAACTAAAATAGACATGTCCAATAAATAACAAAAAAAAAGGCCAACTTTATTAGCAGATGAAATGGAAATAACAATATACAATTTCATCTGTCAAAATGGTACAAGTTTTATAAAATTCTAAAACTGACTTTTGATAGGAGCGCAACAGCAACAGCAGGGTGACTTGTAAGAATACAAATTAGTATGGGGGCACCTGGGTCGTGGTTCCGGAGTCCCAGGATCGAGCCCCGCACCGGGCTCCCAACTCCGCAGGGAGTCTGCTGCTGCCTCTGACCTTCTCCCCTCCCATGTTCCCTCTCACTCACTCACTCTCTCTCTCAAATAAATAAATAAAATCATTTAAAAAAGAATACAAATTAGTATAATTTTTCTAGAGGGCAGTTTTTTAGCATGAAAAAACTTAAAATGATCATATCCTTTGATCAAGTAACATTTTTTTTTAGGTAATTTAAACTAAGGCCATTTGTACTAAAATCTAGCTGCAAAAATGTTCAGAGAGCGAATTGGTTAAACAAATTATATTATAAAATAAAAAAGCTATGCTTCCATTTATTTTTTTAAATGTTTTATTTATTTGACAGAGAGAAACACAGCCAGAGAGGGAACACAAGCAGGGGGAGTGAGAGAGAGAGAAGCAGGCTTCCCGCAGAGCAGGGAGCCCAATGTGGGACTTGATCCCGGGTCTCCAGGATCATGACCTGAGCCGAAGGCAATCGCCCAACCAACTGAGCCACCCAGGCGCCCCTATGCTACCATTTAAAATGATACTATAGAAAAACATTTGATCTTTAAAGATGGTGATATCTGGATAAATGAGGGGGGAAAAAGGAAGTTAAAATCAGTATTAGAGGATGGTCACATGGTGCACGTACATTTGTATGGACAGAAAGAAAGCAAGTTAAGAGGATTTTTATTTTACATATTGTAAAATTTCATTTACGTATCCTGAAATTCACCCGCTTTAAGTGTCTCTTATGTTTCATGACTCAGTTATTTTTAATAGGCTTACAGAGTTTTGCAATCATCACAATTCAGTTACAGGAATTTTTCCTATTTACCTTTTTTTTTTAATACTTCTGCAGTAAGTGTATATAAGTGGTCATTTTAAAAGTTAAATTCCTCCTTTACTACTGACTTCTCAAAAAAAAGAGGAGGCAAAATACAAAATGTCAAAATAACTATAATGATAGTTAAATGTTTTCAAAAGAATGAAAAAGGAAGTGGGCAAACGCACTTTAATTCTTGCAGAGGGACTGAAGGCACATGGAGCTTGAACCACCTGCTGTCCGTTTGTGGGAGTGTGCCTCTTTGCAGTAGGGCTTTATTCTTTTATCCCCACCTGCCCTCTCTCCTTGACCTTGCTGATCCTCTCAACATATTTCAGCTTAAAGGAATAAGGAGTTTTAGTTCTGGAGCCATTCAAATTTCTAATTCACTAATTTTCTAATTCAATCTTAATTCTTCTGTTTTTGTTTTGTTTGCTTTTTTAAAGTAAGCTCTACACCCTACATGGGGCTTGAACTCACTACGTGGATATCAACAGCCACATGCTCCACCGACTGAGCCAGCCAGGCACCCCTAACTCAATCTTAATTCTTAAAAGTAAACTGGAGGGCACGTATTGCAGGGAGCACTGGGTGTGGGGCGTACACAATGAATCTTGGAACACTGAAAAAATAAAATAATGTAATAAAAAAGTAAAAAGAAATTAAAAAAAGAAAATAAGCATATATTAATATCAAAATAAAAAAGTAAATTGTATTTAGACTTGATAAACATAAGGGAATATTAATTCAAGAAATAAATAGGAATATGGAAGAACATGAATCAGAAAAAAATGAGAACAGAATAGAGTGATGTTTCAAGAATCAACATGTAATAACCAATTGTTAGAGCTGTGGAAACTACGTGATTTGTACCAAAGAAACACTCTTTTCATGAGCAAAACCACAATAATTTCCACTCTTAAACATCTAATGCCACCATTGAGAGATCAGATCTTAAAATAGCAGATAAATAGGGATAAGATTTGAAATTTTCTGAAGTTTTATCCTACCCAAAGACATTTTGTTTTACAGAAATAGAACACATATCTGTGTTTCACTGTTAGTTTGTAAATTAGTTTTGGAATAAATATGAAAATATGAGAGAGCAGGGTGAAATTCCAAATCTTTTCCATGCAACATCAAGAAAAAAAATCCAAAAAGACATTTTTCACACAACAGGATCACAGAATATTATGAAATGAGATACTAGTTATCCCTACTTCAATCTATTTATTTTACAAATGAGCAAATCAGAAAGATCATGATCTGTCCACAGTAATATTAATATCTTAGTGTCAAAAAAAAAACTTAAAACCCTCATCTCTCTCTTCTTAATTTACTCTTTATTTTAAGCCATGTTTTTATGGGAAGCAATATAGTAGAGGCTCTGGAATTGGATGTTTGGTTTCACAAAGCAAAAAAGAGACAAAAACAGACTCTTAACTACAGAGAGAACAAACTGATGGTTAGGAGAGGGGAGGTGGATGGGGGATGGGTGACACAGGTGATGGGGTTTAAGGAGCACACCTGTTGTGATGAGCACCAGGTGTTGTAAGAAAGTGTTCAATCGCTATATTGTATACCTGAATTTAATATAACACTGTATGCTAATTATATGGAGTTAAAATTTTTTAAAAAGTGGTTTCAAGGGGCACCTGGGTGATTCAGTCATTAAGTGTCTGCCTTCAGCTCAGGTCAGGATCCCAGGGTCCTGGGATTGAGCCCCGCATTGGGCTGCCTGCTCAGCGGGAAGCCTGCTTCTCCCTCTTCGACTTCTTATGCTTGTGTTCCCTCTCTCGCTGTCTCTCTCTCTCTCTGTCAAACAAATACATAACATCTTTTAAAAAAACGTGGTTTCAAATCCTGGGTCACCACCTAACTAGCTATGTAAGCTTTGGTAAGTCACTTAATATTTTTGACTCTCATCTCATATTGCCAAACTGTGGAAGGAGCCAAGATGTCCTTCAACAGATGAGTGGATAAAGATGTGTTTCCTACTGGGCATTTACCCCAAAGATACAGATGAAGTGAAAAGAAGGGCCATATGTACCCCAATGTTCATCGCAGCAATGGCCACAATCGCCAAACTGTGGAAAGAGCCAACGTGCCCATCAACAGATGAATGGATAGAGAAGATGTGGTACGTATATACAATGGAATATTACTCAGCCATTAGAAAGAATGAATACCCACCATTTCCATCAACACTGGAGTACTCTCCACTATCCTGAGTGAAATAAGTCAAGCAGAGAAAGACAATTATCATATGGTTTCACTCATATGTGGAACATAAGAAATAGTGCAGAGGATCACAGGGGAAGGGAGGGAAAACTGAGTGGGAAGAAATCAGAGAGGGAGACAAACCGTAAAAGACTCTTGACTCTGGAAACAAACTGAGGGTTATGGAAAGGGATGTGGGTGGGGGGATGGGATAATTGGGTGCTGGGCTGTAAGGGGGGGGTGACGTGATGAGCAGTGGCAGATGAATCTCAGAACACTACGTCAAAGACTAATGATGCAGTAGTCTTGCCTAGGCAAGAATGTGACTAAAACATTGTCGAACATGGGGTCCAGGAAGTTGTATTTATATGTGGAGATGGGGGAGAAAGAAAAGGGAATGGGGTGGAGAGAGAAACTATGGATCAGAAAATACACTAGGATTGAGTTAAATCAATCATGGACCAGAATCTCTGCAGAAACCTGGACTGTGGTGGAATTGTGAGCCCTCGCGTGTTAGTAAGAAAAAGCTTCCAAGACCATGTTCCCTGAGCCAAGCGAGAGGAGAAGCCAGGTTAGATGCCTGTCTGCCTGGAACAACGGAAGTAAGAAGCTGAGCAGAAGTCGGGGGAGATAGCAAGGGATTAGGAAGATGGAGCAGGCTTCTCTGGGAAACCGAGGCGCAGGAGAGACTGACCGTTCTGACAGTTGCGTGGAAGGAATGATGTCAAGATATTGGACAGTCAATGCACAGAACTAAGAAATACTCTCAGATGAACCATCCACAACCATTAGCTATAAAGAGCTGTTTATACTCTTAAACAGCTGCCTCCGTGTGCGGGGGTCTGCGCCATCCCACCAAGTGTAGGGTCAGAACCGAGACCGCTGGGGGTGGCTGCTGACGCGCCCACTCACCTTCGGTAAACAAAGAGGCTCTTGTCCCTGTGTTTATGGCTCTTGTCCATACTTTTTCCAGAGAGTTCTCGTTCCAAGTTCCCATCGCAGGGACACCACTCCCACCCGTTCTACGGACCCTATCTAGAACTTTTCCTCGGAGATGGCAAGCGTCACGGGCATAAGCTCCCTTAAACAGCAGATAGAACTGGGGATTAGAATCTTTGTGATATGTGCTTGGCTTCCCTCAGTGTTCAAACGAGTAGAACTGACTAGGTTTAGAGCTGGCAGGGGCTTACGATGTCCCTCATTTTAGCTATTTAAAAAATTTTTTTAAAGATACTATTTATTTACCTGCGACAGATAAGAGCAAGAGTGGGGGGGGGGGCAGCGGGAGAGGGACAAGAAGGCTCCCTGCTGAGCAGGGAGCCGGGGATCATGACCTGAGCTGAGAGCAGACACGTAACCAACAGAGCCACCCAGGCGCCCCGACCCCTCGTCTTATGAAAGGGAAAACTGCAGCTCCGCAGAGGAAACTGGCTTGTGTGTTCTCTAAGCAAGCACCAGCAGAGCTGGCACCAGAGCTGCGATCGCCTGACATCCAGGGCAATGCCCTGTCCACGCAATGGAATATTGACTTGTATTTTTAAACTGACCTATAAAAACAAAATCTAATCCAGAGATAATTAAATATGCATTTAGGAATTTATGCTATATTGGTTGCAACAAATTATTAGTAGTTTTTAGCAATGCATCTTTGGCTCCAAAATGAAATTAACGAACATAATTTCATTTACAGTAACATCAAAAAGAATAAAATACTTGGGTCTAAATTTAACCAAAGAAGTGTAATGCTTGTAAGCTGAAAACCACAAGAAAGAAAGAAATTAAGATATAAGTGAATGAAAAGACATCCCAGGCTCATGGGTCAAAAACCTTAATACTGTTTAGACGGCAATTTTGCCAAATTGATCTACAGATTCAACACAATCTAAAATAACAACAATTTTAAAAAAATCCCAGCTTCCTTTTTTGCAGAAATGTATAAATCAATTCTAAAATTCATATAGAAATAGGGCGCCTGGGTGGCTGGCTCAGTGGGTTAAGCCTCTGCCTTCGGCTCAGGTCATGATCTCAGGGTCCTGGGATCGAGGCCCGCATCGGGCTCTCTGCTCAGCAGGGAGCCTGCTTCCTCCTCTCTGCCTGCCTCTCTGCCTGCTTGTGATCTCTCTCTCTCTCTCTGCATCAAATAAATAAATAATCTTTAAAAAATTAAAAAATAAAATTCATATAGAAATAAATAGGGTACCTAGAACAGCGACACCATCTTGAAAAAGAACAAACTCGGAGATCCCACAGTCTCTAAATTCAAATCTTACTCCAAAGTTACAGTAATCAAGACAGTGTGACACTGGCAGAAGGCTAGACTAGACGTCAATAGAATAGGGTTTCTTCAGAAATAAACCTGTACCTTTGCACCATTCAAAAAAGTTAACTCAAAATGGATCATAGACCTAAATGTAAGAGGTAAACGTATAAACTACTGAGAAGAAAACAGAGTAACTCTTTGAGACTTTGAGTCAGGTGATGGTGTCTTTGATATGACACCCAAACCACAAGTGATATGAGATAAAAAATAAACTGGGGGGCACCTGTGTGTCTCAGTCAGTTGGGCATCCAACTCTTGGTTTTGGCTCAAGTCATGATCTCATGGGTTGTGGGATTGAGCCCCACCCACCTCAGGCTCCACACTCCGTGTGGGTCTGCTAGGGATACTTGCTCTCCCTCTGTCCCTCCCCCCACTCACGTGGGCACTCTGTCTCTCAAATACATACTCTCTAAAAAGAGAAAAATAAATTGGATTATCAAGATTAACCACTTTTGTGCTGCAAACAGTACCATCGGGAAAGTGAAAAGACAATGCATTTAATTACAGATGGCTCACAGAAAACGAAATCCAAATGATTCCTGAATTGCTTTGGCTTTTTACCTTCTTAGGGATATTTTTTGATGAATCGGAGTTCTTTTTTTTTTTTTTAAGATTTTATTTATTTACTTGACAGAGAGAAACACAGCAAGAGAGGGAATACAAGCAGGGGGAGTGAGAGAGGGAGAAGCAGGCCTCCTGCCAAGCAGGGAGCCCTATGGGGGGCTCAATCCCAGGTCTCCAGGATCATGACCTGAGCCGAAGGCAGTCACTTAACCAACTGAGCCACCCAGGCGCCCCTGATGAATCGGAATTCTTAATTTTAATGAAATCCAGGATATCCACTTTTCTTTTACAATTAATGTGATTATTGTGTGTGTGTGTGTGTGTGTGTGTGTGTGTGTGTGTTTCCTGTTTAAGAAATCTTTGCCTATTGTGATGTCATGGGGGATGTTCTTTTGTGTTTTCTTCTAGAAACTTTATTGTATTTAGTTCTATTCCATTTTATCATGGAACCGGTTAGGTTCATACATTCATTACCACAATCAAGATACAAAATAGTGCCATCAACACAAGGGCCCCCTGTGTATCTTTTAATGACCACAATGCTCTTTCCCCCTGCTCCCCCAACTCGTCCCTAACCCATGGCAACGACCAATTTTTTTCCATCTCTAAAATGTTGTCATTCCAAGAATTTTGTATAAGTGGAACCATTCAGTATGTTACCTCTAAGGTTTTTTATTTCCTAATTCCCTTGAGATCCATCCAAATCAATAGTTCCCCCCTTTTTACTGCTGAGTAATGATCCATGGTATTTCCAGACCACAGCCTAACTGTTCACATTTACATTTCTTCCAGTTTGGGGTTATTATGAAAAAGGCTGCTACAACTATTCATGTGCATGTTTTTCGTGTGAATATAAGTTTTCATTTCTTTAGGATAAGAGCCCTAGATCGCAATTGCTGGATCATATGGTAATTATATGTTTAGTTTTGTAAGAAACTACCAAACTATTTTCCAGAATGGTGGTCCCACTTTACCTTCTCACCAGCAGTATATGTATGGTCTGATTTCCTGGCATTCTCCGTAGCATTTGGGACGACTGTTATGTTTTATTTTAGTCAGCTCCATAGGCGTGCAGTGATTTATCACTGTGGTTTTTAACTGACTTTTTTCTAATGTCTAACGATGTTGAATCTCTTTTCATGTGCTCATTTGCTGCCTGCATACCCTGTAGGTAAAATGCCTGTTCATATATCTTGCACATTTGTTAATTGCATTGTTCCATTTGTGTGGTTACTTTTTCAGTTGTTAAGTTTTGAGAGTTCTATGTTCTAGATACTGGCTCTTTGTCAGATATGTGGCTTGCAACTATGTTCTCCCAGTCTTCTGTAGCATGTATTTCTTCTTAACGGGGTCTTTCACAGAGCCAAAGTTTTTAATTTTCTTGGGATCCAATTTATCAACTTTTCCTTTTATTGATGCTTTTGGTTTCATATCTAAGAACTCTACAGTTCGCATTTTAAGTTCATGATCCATTTTGAGTTCATTTTTGGATAAGGTGTGTGGTTTAGATTGATGTTCATATTTTTAGCTATGGGATGTCTAATTAGTCGAGCACCATTTCTTGAAAATTTTATTCTTTGTCCCCTAAGTTGTCTTTGTGCTTCAGTTGGGTCTATTTGTGTTATCTCTGCTCTGTTTCATTGATCTCTGTCTCTATTTCTCCACCAATACTACATTGCTTTTGTTACACAGTTCAGTAAGCAAGCCTTAATACAGTGATTCCTCCTACTTTTTCTTTTTACTACTTTTAGGTTTTCGGTTTTCTAAACCCAGAGCCTTTCCATGTAGATTTTAAAATAAGCTTATGTATGTCACCAAAAATCCTTGCTGGAATTCTGACAGGAATTACCTTAAATCTACAGATAATCTAGGGAGCATGAACATTGTTACTATCTTGTCTCCTAATCTATAAATGCGGTATGTCTCCCCACTTAGACTCTCACTGATTTCTTTTTATCAGTATCTTGTGATTTTCAGCCTACAGATCCTGTTTTGTTAGGTTTATGCCTAAGTATTTCATTTTTCTTTGAGCAATTGTAAATAGTATTATTTTCTGAATTTTTGGTTTCTAGATGTTCATTTTTCAATCCTATTTTAAAATCCCCTGAATCCCCTTGCTTGGGAGATACATTTTGTATATAACACTCAGATTTTGTTTTGCGGTCCAATCTAAAACATGTAGTTCTTCTATTAGTTAAATATTAAGTCTTCAAATTCATTAATGAGTTACATTTGGTTTCTAAGCATATCATTTTCAGATGCTATAGTTATAGTTTAATTTTCTTCAAAATGTGGTCTGTGTTTCCTTTACTTTGTGTTTATATTTCTTCTGGTAAATTGGAAAGTTTGCATTTTTTCTATTGAACACAATTATAGTGATAACTTTATACAAACCTTTAATTCTTATTTCCTGTAGATGGGTCTAAAGACTTCCCATTAGGAGAACGATTGAATCGGCAGTAGTATTTTCTTTCTCTTCCACCATCTGATTTTACATTTACATGTTGTAGTAGTCACACTTTGTATTTGCAACTAAAGTGTGTAGCTGCCTGGAACAGAAAACTCCACGCTGTCTTTGAAGTGAAGGTTTATTTTTCTCACAGAACAAGAATTCCGGAAGGAGGTCATTCTCAGCATCGTTTCACCTGCTCAACAATGTCATTAAAGACTTGAGCTTTTTTCTACATTTCTGCTATGTTATCCTCAGATGTTGGCTCTTGACATCATGCTTGTTGCTTTGTATTTCTAAGATGACTGCTGCAGCGCTAGCCATCACACTGGGGTTTAGGGCAAAACGAGAACGCTGAGAGGAGTACCCTGGGTGTGTGTAAAGAAAAACACATAATCCCTGTAACTCCACAGCATACTTTCTCTGATGCCTCATCCGCCACTGATATGTGACGTGAGCATCGCTAGCTGTGAAGGAGGCTGCAATGCGACTAATTTGGTGGTGTATTACTATTTAAATAGGTTTTCTGTTCTTACAGGAAAGTTCTACTTTTCTTCATAGAGATCTTTCACGTTAGTGTTTATTCTTATGTTTTCGTATTCTCTATTCTTACAAACTTTGTTAGCTTTTCTACTGGTTACATTGCTCATTACATTAAATTAGCTGCTGATTTTTGAGTCTTGATTATACTGCTTTTTTATTCATCCATAAAACTAAAATATTTTTATTCGTTCTGATAGTAAGTTAGGACAGTGAGCTGGAGGAGGCGGATGGAATCTCCGACGCTCTGCAATGAGGCATGAGTACGGTCTCTACCTGAGACCTCACTGTAAAGGCAGGCCCTTGGGGCTAGCTTAGCGCCCAGGAAGTTCTGGGGGCCTTGACAGGGAGAGCTGTGGAACAAATACCTCCTCTAAGAGTGCGAGCCATTGCCCACAACACAAGGACGAGAAGGAAAAGCATCATAATTTAATGCTGTGTTCTATCTTTTCATCTACTCTTAGAAGGGGAACTTATAGAACAACTTTTCAAAACCCTGTAATGAGCAAGTGTAGCTGAGGGAATAACATAAACTCTTCCTCTAACACAAGGGGATGGACCTCTTCTAAAACCTAGAGTGTTAAACACAGGGTTTTCAAATAATTAGCTGAGCTCTTGGGTCTCCATCAGGAGACACAGAGGTGGCGTCGAGTGTAAGGTCTGAAGAGCAGTGAAATTTCCGTGTAACAGAACAGGAAGAAAAAGAAATGGATATTGCTCCAAAAAGAGCAGGGCAGCAAAAAGTGAAAGAGGACAAAGAAAGGAAAAAGGAAAGCCAAGGATTTATGACAAAAAGCTAGAGTCCAAGAAGCAAAATTGCTGAGTAAATTTTGTTTTTGCTTTTTACATGAACTTAAAGAACAAGTTTACTGAAATTGTTGTTGTGTTCTTGTTTTTTTTTTGTTTTTTTTTTTTAAAGATTTTATTTATTTGACAGAAAGAAACAGCCAGAGAGGGAACACAAGCAAGGGGGAGTGAGAGAGGGAGAAGCAGGCTTCCCGCTGAGCAGGGAGCCCGATGTGGGACTCAATCCCGGGCCTCCGGGATCATGACCTGAGCCGAAGGCAACTGCCTAACCAACTGAGCCACCCAGGCGCCCCTGTTGTTGTGTTCTTGTAATGTCATTCTGTCTCCAGAATCTTTCAGAAAGTCAGCTTCACTTTAACTAAAGACTTGTTCAGGGATTCTTCTCCTAGATGAAATCCTGTTATCATTTTTCTTTTTCAAGACTGACCTCTGGGGCGCCTGGTGGCTCAGTCGTTAAGTGTCTGCCTTCGGCTCAGGTCATGATCCCGGAGACCCGGGAATGAGCCCCGCATTGGGCTCCCTGCTCGGTAGGAGGCCTGCTTCTCCCTCTCTCACTCCCCCTGCTTGTGTTCCCTCTCTGGCTGTGTTTCTCTCAGTCAAATAAATAAATAAAGTCTTTAATTAAGAAAAAAAGACTGAGCTCATTCATGTTTTACCCATTCAAGGAGCTTTCTGTTAAGACCCTAGACTGAATTAGGCTGTGTTTCTCATGTACTATTAGAATTCCTGAAACCTGTTTTTTACCCTTTACTCTTATTGTCTCTATCCCCTCCTATATAGTGAAGTACTTGTTAATCTTCAATAAATCTTTCACAGTTTTTTTGATGTATGGGTGATGTGTGGGAAGACAAGTATAAATACAAGAAAATGGAGGATAGTTTTCCAAAGCAGCCAAACTTTGAATACTCTCATGGTTTTAGACAAAATTGTAATGGAGGTGAAATCTGTCTTTATCAATCTCCCCTTTCTTCTTGTTCTTCAGTATGCCTGCCCCCCTCAGGTAGTCAGCCCCTTCATCCTGACTGAAAGCTCTCAAAATTTTCCTTCCATTAGACCTTCACTTTGCAAAGTTTCTTCTTTCTCTTCTCTCACCTGTCAAACCATCTGCGTAGTTGTGTTTGCCTATGTCATTCTCTGGATGATGCAGGTAATCCAAATTGAAGTATGACCAAAGTCTTCACTGTCCCATTAAGGAGTTTGTACTTTAAGGCAGACATCTGTTCATTCATATTTGCTGGGAGGAATATATTTTAATGCTTCCTGCCCTGTCCACCTTCTTCTCTCTTCTGGTTCCTTATCTAATGTTCCAAGGAAGTAAAATATGTGGAATGGAGATGATATCATTTATTGACATTTCAAGGTGACAAAATTAAGGGCCAGAAAATTTAATTAACTAGCTCGAGGCACAGGCAGCCAGAAAAAATAAAACAGTGAACTGTTTAGGGTGTTAAGAGTGGGGTCTCATGTTGAACTATTAATAGTTCCAATAAAAAAACTAGCTTCTGGTTTCAAAGGCCACAGTCCCTTCTGTGAAATTGTTTAAGGCCTCAACGAAATCCCCTCGGTCTATATGGTACACTCTCTGTCAGAGAGTTTGGGCTCTTTTGCTTTTATTCTTTTTCCTTCCTTTCCACTTCTTCTAAACAACTGAAAACAATAAGATTCATCTATATTTTTAAATGAGATGCCTAAATAGAAAAAAGAAGAAGTGAGTTGCCGAAAGTACCCCTGGAGGTAGGTAACTGAATTTAGTTCCTCTGACTACCTGAGTTACCTGCCAAAATAATCCAGGATTGTCTGAGCCAACAGGAATAACTTCTCCACTGCTTATCATTTGTGGCCATAGATAGCACTCGAGGAAATCTCAGAGCCTACCTGGTCAATGAAGGATGTTGGGTCCAAGACAGTTAAATATTTGCCAAAAGTCAGCCTAACGAGTTAGTGAACTAAGGACCAAAAATGAGAGTTTGAGTTTCCAAATGGGAAGCTCTTTCAAAGCTGCTGAGAGTTCCATCGTGGGGTCACGGAAATCGGGAAAGGCTTGCTGGTGTGGGCATGTCCTCTCCTGCCCGCCTCTCCCAGTCACAGAACACAACACTGACATGGAAACTTCCTTTAATAAGCTTTGCATTGCTTTCCTTATGATCCTTATATTACCGGTGACTCTGCACTAAACCATCCAAATGACTGGGATGATTCACCCCTAGTATCAACTCGCTCAGCTGAAGGAGGTGTAATCCAGGGGGGCTCCACAAGGTATTCTACTGTTACCTCAAAATGACTTCTGATACTTCCTACCACACTTCTTACAGACCCAACAAAACATCATTAAGTCTAAAGGGAAAACTTTCTGCCAGGCTTTTTTTTTTTTTAATATCTCTGCTCTCACTACCTTATATCTAAGATTCATTTTTTGTCTTGTCATCCTCATTTTTCTCAGCTGATTCTCTGTCCTCACAACCCTTGACTTGGGTCATTCTGTTTTCATCACCCTTAAGGCTATTGCTTGGCATATCACTAGTCCCAGTCCCAGTGATCTCTGCCTCAGGCCTTGGCTCTATTATGTCAGTTGGTTCTATCTCAGCGGTGAACCTTGTCATTGTCAACACATCTCGTTTTACGGACTCATTTCCTACCTCTGGCTCTGTCTGGGTCCTCGACTCAGCCTGAACCTCTGACTGGGTCTGAGTTCCAGGCACTTTTTGGGCTACTGTCTTGGTCTGAGTCACTGGCTCTGTCTTGGTCCTTACCTCTGTTTGAATCCCTGCTCCCTGGACCTTTGATTGTGCTACTGAGCCTGACTGTCGTTCTAGCGCCTGACTCACCTGTATCGAAGCACCTACATTTGTTTCAGTCAGCCCCAGCTGTACTGTGGCTATATTTCCTAGCCTGGTTCTTGTTAAAGGGATCACAAGGAGACTTTGGTCTGGAGGGGTGACCCGAGAACTTATGTGATTGAGTCCAGAGAGGAACCCTAGAGAAAAAGAAAAGTCAGGGTCAGCGCTGTGGATTAGTAATAGATAAAATCTTAAGTCATCAAACACCTCTGATACACTGCCTTAATTATAATAGAAGTTGATTCATAATACATTTCTGAATATCTTGTTCATTATCTTTAGGAATTGAAAGCATTGATCCCACATTTTCTGTAGAACAGTGTTTCCCAAGGGCATATAAGTCAATTCATTGGGCACAGGAAGAAAAATAGTAGCTTCTTTTTGTATTTTTAGCAAATTTTGTTTTCAGTTCTATTTTTTGAGTATATTTTACAAGGTAATAACATATTAATGATATAATACATGTGCATATCTTATAAATAACCATATGTCTTTTTGTAATGCTTGCTGAGACATGTTTTACTAATAGGGTGTGTGATGCAATGGCTTGGAGACCAATGTTAACTAATGAATAAAAATAAGTATATGGATTAGAAGGATGAAAGGAGAAGTGTTACAAAGACAAGATTCCGATGTTACTGCTCTGCTTTATATTGGTAACGTGATAGAGGAACGTATGTTATATGTTGAAGAGTTATTTTGGAAATTCACAAAGGTGGAGAGGTTATTCAATATGATGAAAGGAGAGGAGGATTTAAGAACCATATTCTGGAAGGACACAAGAACTATGAACAACTCAGTTAATGTCTATGCCTTCTTTCCCTACTTCCTGAATCTTGCTCCTATCTGTGTAGGGACAGGTATCATTATAGAAAAAAATTTTTTTTACATAAACTGGAAGGACTTGCTCTTAAGAATTGCTCATTGACAAGGAAACAATTCTTTTTCGGCCCTTCCAAATCATGAGATTCTAATGTGTCAAACCCAAAGAAAGCAAAAGGGAGAGAGATGGGATGAACTACGTAGAGATGTCTCTTCCGCGCCTTCACTGTCTACAGCAGCGCTAACTTACCAGCTATCATGTAGATGGTAGTGCTCCACCAGTTGAGGCGGTAGACTAATAGGAAATGGGGCTCCAAAACGTTCCTGCTGTACATTTTCACTTGCATCAGGAACAAAATGAGGCAGAGGAGTAGGCAGGTGCCTGGGATCAGAATGAAAGCTATCACTACCCATCATAACCCTCCTTCTGCCATCCCCTCATTCAGCCCTCTCCCCTGTCTTTGGACTTCCTTGTCACCCAACCCATCTCAATTATGTCATGGAGGCCTGTCACCCACGGCACTGGTCATAGGAAGACTCAACTGGCAATTAACCAAGATGGGAGAGCAAAGGCTTCTACTCTGGCTGGAATAAGGTTGTCAAGGTGGAGCCTATCGATAAGACCAATAGAACCGTAGCTAGCTAGCTGCACAGTAATTTCTGGGTGCCAGAAGGGCCTCCAGCCTATGATAGCCCCTCTACTAGTCCATCAGATAACAACTCCTAGAGATATTTCCATTGGGTTAAGCATAATCTCTTCAGGGGCCCCTCAAGAGGTAATAGCCTCATGGGGAGTAAAAGTGTATCAAAAGTTTTCTTCCTTTGGGAAGAGACACTGTCCTACGATAGCAGTGTTCATGTGACGGAGGGAACAACTTTGTAAAATAAGGGGAAATGGCACAGAATGGGAAGAAATACAAGGATTCCAGGGACAAACTTTTCCAACATCACCGTGTACCTGAGATAAAAGAGAAGATGGATATGCCCAGATCTATGTAGGTTTTGTCTCCTGGCCCTTTGATGAGAGAGATGCTGAGCCATATAATAATAATGAGGATGATGAGGGTAGAGATGAGGAAGAAGGCCCTGGAGAACTGGAGGTAGTCTGCCAGAGAAAGTGGAAAAGGAGATGTTTGGCTGCAGCAGAGGTGACCTGCCCTTAAATAAGGGCAGACAGGGCCTAGGAAAGGGACCGAGGAGTGCAGGAGGACAGAATTAGGGCCTGTCTTGCATGTAATGGAGTCAGAGTACAGAGCCACCAAGTGGGTGGCTTCACAGGCACCAGTAAGGACCCTCTCTCCATCTCCTCATTGATATGTGGAACTCCTTCAACAAGGAAAGAAATTTATCCCACAATGAGTGACGAGTTGAAATTATAACTATAAGCTTGAGGGGTACATTACGAGGTAACATATTAAGGTGCAAATGACTAATATTTATGTTTCGTAGGAAGTTGTGAGTGCAGAGGTAATAAAAAGCACAAAGTCACTAGCCATTAGCTTCCAATAATTAAGGGGTTGTGGTTTTTAAGTCATTGGGGAAGTCTAGTCCAAACAAACCTGGGTAAATTTACCCTGTTTGGAGGCATTATCCTCACATGCCTGTGAACCCGGGGAGAGAAGGAGGAGCAGGGTTGCGGGAAGGAGAAAGGGAGAGAGGGGAGCTGTGGAGAACCTGAGCAGATCTAGCGGAGGAGGGGGCTCTCGGCTTGGGAAGGCACTCACAGGGTGCCTCTGGCACATGGCTCCAGCAGAGGTCATGGTGACACACTCTCCAGAGCCCTGCAAAGAGTGTCTTCTTGTCTTTCAATACCATGAACTTCACCCAATGGAAAGGGGACAAGGACAGCAGCAGAACAAAGATGAAGCCCAAGAGGCCAGCACAGAACATGCGAATGTAGCCTCGGGTCTTCTCCAGAAGCTGTCGCTGGCATGGTGACAGAGAGCAGAAGCGATGCATGCGGTAGGGGAGAATTGGCTGCATGGGGAAAGGAGGACATCGTGAGAGGAATGCCACCTCCAGCGCCTCCACCTCACTGACGGAAAGGATGGGCCCTAGGTCCTCTACCGGGCAGGGACTCCTCCTCCCTCCACGCCTCAGGGGCCTTTTCCTCTGGCTCCAGAGCCTCCTACAACTTTTATAAAATATATTCTATTGTAACCTGTCCCAGTTAAAAAAAAAAAAAAGATGGAGCGACCTTCGCCTCTTCCACCTTGACATCTCCCCCATGCCACACAAGCCGCCTCCTGCGCAAGCCCCCCGCCACCCCCCAGCCTGCGAGAGGCTTCCTCACCCTGTATGTCGGGTAACCCAGGATGCTGGAGTTGTAAACGCTGTGGAAGGCCATGGCATGCCCTTCCCTTCTTGCCATCCTAGTCTTGGATCGCTGCTCCTCTCAACTGCCGTAGAACCTGACCTCTGACCTAATGCACACCCCTGCCCCCCCACCCCAGGAGGCAGAGCTGATGGGAAGTGTACGGTGTCTCAGGCTCGTCTGCCGACCTGGTTTGGTCCCTTTCTCCCGCCCACGTGTCTTCTGGGCTCCAGGCACCCATAGCCAACTGCCTGGCAAACCCAGGATTTTCAGACACATCACACCCAAGAGGTCCCTGAGAAACGCAGGCGTCTTTAATCCTCATCCTGACTCCCTTCTTGTGCCTTTCCTTGCTTCCTGCCAGTCACTCACCCGCAACGTGCCCTGCAGGTCCCAGCAACTCCAGCTCTTGAAGGTTCTTAAGCCCACCTTGAATTTCTGTCTCCCCTCCCTTAGAACATCGTGTCGTCTCTGTCCTAGACGGCTGTAACAGCTTGGTACCGGGTACGTCTGCTACAAGCTTTCAGTTCATCCTTGACAAAGTCGCCTCTACAATGCAAACCTGATGTGTCTCTCCTGTGCCTAGAATGCTCTGATTGCACCCTACTGTTATGAGGTGAGGTCCTAGCTTGTTGGCATTAGTTAAACCCAGCAAGTTTGGGTTCTGTTTGCTGTCCAGCTTCAATCATTCAGTACCTCTTCTGTGCCAGGTGTGGTGTTGGTGCGGAGGGTGTGTGGATGTGTTGCTATCTCTCACGTGTTCCTTTGCATCCACTCCCCATCCTTGTTCAGAGAGGCTGACTGATATGATGGACTATATCAACGGGTTCCATTGCCTTCCAGTTTCTGATTAGGTTTGACTGATGGCAGTCATGGTAGAAGGTCAGAGGTCCAGAGATCTGTGTGTTTCTTCACTGGGTCTTTCCTCGCCATATTACTGAGGGTTGTCTGTGTTCTCTTACCAAAAGTGGAGCTCCTCACAGGCAGCCTTCTTCACAGAACCACCTTTTTCCGTTCTGCTCCTTTACTTATGTGATCAGGCTTAGGAGTGGTAATAACGTTTCACTGATGGTTTCCCCAAATCCTTTTCAGTTCAAAGAGGACTTTATAAATAGTCCCTTAACTCCCCCAGATTAACTTGTTTGGGCAAGCCATCTGTTTCCTGCTGAACATGGTCCTTATTTTCATGAAGTAGAAAGCCGAGTGATATTTAGGTTCGTTCTCTCTCTCCACATTCTCTTGTGTTCCAAACAACTTTATTTTTCTTGCAGTTGCGTAAACCTACCGTGGTCCTTCCTTTGCACATGGGGCAAACAGTGTCTACCTTACATATGGTTCTATCACACTTCCCACTTTATCTTTGTCTCCGTTAACATTAGTCAAGACTCATTTTAATTTAACCCTTTTGTGGAAGCCTTCTTTGACTTCAACCCTCAGTCCCAGACTTTGTGCGCCTGCAGCACCCTGTGCTTCCTTCTTTCATAACCTTTATACAAAGTCTTATAATCTGTCTGTCTAGATTTCCTCTTGTAATTTGTGAACTTCAGCAGCAAGGTCTTATCCTCTTCAGCTGTATAATACTCAGGATCTAGCACAGTGCTTGGAACATAAAAATGACTCAGGAAATGCTTATTGATTGAAAATAAGAAAGGTAAAAAAAGAAAGAGTGGACTTTTAATTTCTAGTCTGGCATGCAAGGGGCTTGGAGGTGGTCACTCCATTATAAAGTAAGAAGAAAGCTAAACAAACTGAAAAATCAACAACTCTTTTTAGTTTCATCAGAGAAATGAGATCACAAGACAAACTGGCTCCCCAAATTGGAGAGATGGAAAGATAAATACAGAGAATCGCAACCACTAGAGTACAAATCCCTGGAGGAACCAGTATCAGCAGAGGTAAGTCTGAATTGTAATTGATGAATTCTTGGAGGTTCAGTGTGGACAAGTCTAAGAGATTACAAACTCTGGGGGTATCTAATCTAGGGAAGTTCTTACACTTTAGTCAATTTTACCTCCAACAGGTTGACCAGGTTTTCACAGTGAATATCAAGAGAAAAATCCCCTTACACTTCTGCTGGAGGAGAAAAGAACCATTTTGAAACCTACCAGACCATTCCATTCTTCTTAACAAGACCTTCCCTGAAGAGAAACTATCTTACCAACACCTAAACTCTTAGAGTTTTATCAGAGTTTAACCGATCTGGAGAAATTAAAATACTCAACTCCAGCCTGCTCTAACTTTTCATGTGGGGGAGGGGAAATATCCAACTCCTGCCCACTCTGTTACCCTGTCCCTCCTAAGGAGGGGGAACTGAGAAGTACTTGTGTATTTCACAGAAGCTTTCCCACAAAGATCAGGAACAAGAGAAGGATGTTCCCTCTCACCACTCATTTTCAACGTCATACTGGAATGCAACAAGACAAGACAAGAAAAGAAAATATATAAATTTTGGGAAGGAAGAAATAAAACTGTGTTTACAAATGACATGACTGTGTAGAAAGTCCAAGTAAATTGACAACAACAAAAATTCTGGAAACACTAAGTGATTATGCCAAAGTTGCAGGATATAAAGTTCATATACACAGGTTAATCATTTTCTGGGGTGCCTGGCTGGCTTAGTTGGTAGAGCATGTGACCCTTGATCTTGGAGTTGTGAGTTCAAGCCTCACATTGGGTACAGAGATCACTTTTTTAAAAAGTCAATCACTTTCTTATAGACCCGTAATGAGCAAGTAAAATTTGAAATTAAAAACATAATATTTCCCCACAATGAAACACTTGGGTTTAAAGCTAACAAAATATGTATAAGATCTATATAAGTAAAAATACAAAACTCTGATAGAAGAAAACAATGAATTAAGTGAATGACAAGGAGTTTATTGATCTTACTAATTCTTTCAAAGAAGAAGCTCCCACTTTTGTTGATCTGTTTTACTGTTCTTTTGGTTTCTATTTTATTGATTTCTGCTCTAATCTTTAATATTTCTCTTCTCCTGCTGGAGTTAGGCTTCACCTGCTGTTCTTTTTCAGCTCCTTTAGGTATAAAGTTAGCTTGTGTACTTGAGACTTCTTGTTTCTTCAGAAAGTCATGTGGTGCTATATACGTCCCTCTTAGGACTGCATTTGCTGTATCCCAAAGGTTCTGAACTTTGTATTTTCATTTCATTTGCTTCTATACATTTATTAATTCCTCTTTAATTTCCTGGTTGACCCATTCATTCTTAATAGGATGCTCTTTAACCTCCAAGTATTTGAGTTCCTTCTTAATTTCTTCTTGTGATTGAGTACCAGTTTCAAAGCACTATGGTCTGGAAATATGCAGGGAATAATCCCAGTCTTTGGGTATTGGTTCAGACCTGATTTGTGACCCAGTATATGATTTATTCTGGAGAATGTTTATGTGCATTTGAGAAGAATATGTATTCTGTTCCTGTAGGATGGAATGTTCTGAACATATGTGAGATCCACCCAGTCCAGTGTGTCATTCAAAGTCCTTTTTTCCTCATTGATCTTCTGCTTAGATGATCAATAAACCCCTAGCCAGATTTATAAAAAAAAGAGAAAGGACCCAAATAAATAAAATCACAAACGAAAGAAGAGAGATAACAAACAATAAGGAAGAAATATAAATGATAAGAACATATTATAAGCAACTTTATGCCAACAAATTAGGCAATCTGGAAGAAATAGATGCATTCCTAGAAAGCTATAAACTACCAAAACTGAAACAGAAAGAAATAGAAAACCTGAACAGACCCATAACCAGTGAGGAAATTGAAGCAGTAATCAAAAAAATTCCCAACAAACAACAGTATAGGGCCAGATGGTTTCCCATGGGAATTCTACCCAACATTTAAAGAATAATTAATACCTATTCTTATGAAGCTGCTTCAATAATAATAATAATAAATGGAAGGAAAATTTCCAAACTCATTCTATGAGGCTAGCATTACCTTGACCCCAAAACCAAAGACCCCTACCAAAAAGGAGAATTACAGACCAATATTCCTGATGAACATGGATGACAAAACCCTCTCCAAGATACTAGCCAAAAGGACCCAAAAGTACATTAGAAGGATTATTCACCATGACTAAGTGGGATTTATTCCTGAGGTGCAAGAGTGGTTCAACATCTGCAAATCAATCAATCTGATACATCACATTAATAAAAGAAAGGACAAGAACCATACAATCCTCTCAACTGATGCAGAAAAAGGATTTGACAAAATACAGCATCCTTTCTTGATTAAAACTTACCAAAGTGTAGGGACAGAGGAAACATTCCTCAATATCATAAAAGCCATCTATGAAAAACCCACAGCAAATATCATTCTCAATGGGGAAAAACTCAGAGCTTTTTCCCCTAAGGTCAGGAACATGACAGGGATGTCTACTATCACCACTGTTATTCAACATAATAGTAGAAGTCCTAGCCTCAGCAACCAGACAACAAAAAGAAATAAAAGGCATCCAAATTGGCAACAGAGAAGTCACACTCTCACTCTTTGCAGGTGATATGAAACTTTACATGGAAAACCTAAAAGATTCCACTCCAAAACTTCTAGAACTCATAGGAATTCAGTAAAGTGTCAGGATATAAAATCAATGCACAGAAATCAGTTTCATTTCTATACACCAACAAGACAGAAGAAAGAAAAATCAAGGAGTCGATCCCATTTACAACTGCACCAAACCCCATAAGATACCTAGGAAAAAACCTAACCAAAGAGGTAAAGGATCTGTACTCTGAAAACTATAGAACCCTTATGAAAGAAATTAAGGAAGACACAAAGAAATGGAAAAACGTTCCATGCTCATGGGTTGGAAGAACAAATATTGTTAAAATGTCTATGCTACCCAGAGCAATCTACAATTTGAATGCAATCCCTATCAAAATACCATAAACATTTTTCACAGAACTGTAATAAATAATTCTAAAATTTATATGGAACCAGAAAAGACCCTAAATAGCCAGAGAAATGTTGAAAAAGAAAACCAAAACTGGAGGCATCACAACTCTGGACTTCAAGCTCTATTGCAAGACTGTAATCATCAATACAGTATGGTAGGGCACCTGGGTGACTCAGTTGATTAAGCAACTGCCTTCAGCTCAGGTCATAATCGCAGAGTCCCAGGACTGAGTCCTGCATCAGGCTCCCAGCTCCATGGGGAGTCTGCTTCTCCCTTTGACTTCCCCTCTCATGCTCTCTCTCACTCACTCTCTCTCAAATAAATAAATAAATAACATGTTTTTAAAGAGTTTTTTAAAAGACAGTATGGTACTGGCACAAAAACAGACACACGGATCAATGGAACAGAATAGAGAATGAACTTTATGGTCAAATAATCTTCGACAAAGGAGGCAAGAATATCCAATGGAAAAAGGTCTCTTCAACAAATGGCACTGGGAAAATTGGACAGCCACGTGCAGAAGAATGAAACTGGACCATTTTCTTAACACAAAGATACACAAGGATGTACACATACACATACAGAAAGATAAACTCAAAATGGATGAAAGACCTCAGTGTGAGACAGAAATCCATCAAAATCCTAGAGGAGCAGCAACCTCTTTGACCTCAGCCATAAAAAATTTCTTGCTAGACACGTCTCCAAAGGCAAAGGAAACAAAAGCAAAAATAAACTATTGGGACTTCATCAAGATAAAATGCTTCTGGGGGCGCCTGGGTGGCTCAGTTGGTTAAGCAACTGCCTTCAGCTCAGGTCATGATCCTGGAGACCCAGGATCGAGTCCCACATCGGGCTCCCTGCTTGGCGGGAAGCCTGCTTCTCCCTCTATCACTCCCCTTGCTTGTGTTCCCTCTCTGGCTGTGTTTCTCTCTGTCAAATAAATAAAATCTTTTAAAAAAAAAAGATAAAATGCTTCTGTGCAGCAAAGAAAACACAGCTAGAGAGGGAACACAAGCAGGGGAAGTGAGAGAGGGAGAGGCAGGCTTCCTGCTGAGCAGGGAGCCCGATGGGGGCTCAATCCTGAGACTCCAGGATCATGACCGGAGCTGAAAACAGATGCTTAATGACTGAGCCAACCAGGTGCCCTCTTTTTTCTCTTAATTAGATTTGCTTGTAGTTTGTCTTGTATTGTTCTCTAAAGAATTAGGTATTAGGTTGTTTGAGCCTAAAAACTTTTTCACTGTTTAAATTTTTTTCTTTCTTTTCCTTTTAGTTTGTCTAATTATCCTTTTTCAAGTTCATTGACTAACTGTATAATCCCTAATTTAAACTATTTTTTGTTGTTTATTTTGTTTTAAATAAATGCACCTGTGAGTTTTTATGGTAGCAATTCTTTCAGTATTCTTCTAGAAGTTTTGCCATTTCCATTGTGATTTCCTCTTTATTCATGATTATTTTAGGGAGAATTTTTTAGATAAAACATCTAAGTTTTTTCAAAAAATTATTTTTATTGAATTCTAACTTAATGTCATTGTGGTCAGGAAACACAGACTGACTGATAGTCCTTTAAATTGTTGGAACTCGGGACGCCTGGGTGGCTCAATCAAGGAAGGACCTGCCTTTGGCTCAGGCTCAGGTCATGATCCCAGGGTCCTGAGATGGAGCTCCCAGCAGGGGCGCTGTTTCCCACTGCCTGCTGCCCCACCTGCTTGCTCTCTCTGTCAAATAAATAAAATCTTTTTAAAAAAGAGAAAGATAAAGAAACTTAAAAAAATTGTTGAAACTTTCTTTCAGACGATATTTGGCAAAATAGTCTAGATAGCTCTGAAAACAAACTATTTTTCTTTTCTTGAGTGTATTATCTAGGACTTTATTTTCTTATTTTAATGTTTACTATATTTTTCATTTCTATTATTTCTATTGGGTTCTTTTTCATTTGAACCTGTTGTTTTATTTCCATCCATTTTTGTTTCATAGTTTGGGGTCTTTTTTTGTAATCTATAATGCTGTCATATATTTATTTATGTGTCCTAAGAATACTTAGAGTGTTTATCATACTATACTGCAAATTAATCTGAAATGAATTCATATTCTGATTGTTGACTTGGACTTTTTTCTTAACATTTCTTTACATGTTTGGAATTCTTATTTGCAGGCAAAAAAATTTTTTCCTTGTCTTTTTTCTTTCTTTTTTTCCCTTTATGCTCATACCATTGAATGGTTTTAGGGTTTCCTTACTTTGGCCAAGTGCCCCAGTCCAGAGTTGGTTCTCAAAATATGATATTTCAGATTTCCTGTTCTGCTATGCTGTCAGGGAATATCACAGACCTGGTTAATGAACCAATGGGTTTCTCAGTTAAGCAAGGCTGTATTTGTGTCTTTTACCTCTTCAAGGTGTGGTTCCAAGTAAGCCATAGCCCCAGTCAGGGTTTGGTGGCTTTCCATGAGTCCCTAGTGTGAGCTAGAGCCATAAACCTACCTCTAGTCCATGTCCTGAGATGTACTGTAGCTCTTGTCACTCTACAGGAGCTGTCTTCCTGTTCACTTCCACTTACTTTTGGACTTGGAGCCCATTAAATCCATGGTTTAACTCAAAACACAGCCTTGGGTTTGGGTCATTTTTCTAGTCTGTAAAAATGCTTGTTTTGACCAGGCTATAATTCTCAACCTCGCATCTCTCTCCCTCCTTCCCTCTCCCTCCCCCCCTCCACTTCATCCATCATGCAATGTATTAGAAGTAGAGGGAAGGTACGGAAGGGTGATTTACTGGGCTATCTTATTGGAAATTCACTTAAACTTTTAAAGGAATTCTCTACAAAGAAAGAGAGAAAGAAGAAAATAGAGCATTCAGCTTCTAAAGGAGCCATCAAAGGTTGTCTCTTTCTTATAAGATCATTTCCTGCTCGTGAAGCAGAAAGCTTAGTTATAATTACTACCCATTCTCTTCTAATAGCCAGAGCCTTTATGGTTACTTTCTTATTTCTTTTTAAGATTTTTATTTATTTGACAGAGAGAAACACAGCCAGAGAGGGAACACAAGCAGGGGGAGTGAGAGAGGGAGAAGCAGGCTTCCGGCCGAGCAGGGAGCCCCATGTGGGACTCAATCCCGGGTCTCTGGGATCATGACCTGAGCCGAAGGCAGTTGCTTAACCAACTGAGCCACCCAGGCGACCCAACTGTGGTTACTTTCTTACGATCTAGCCTCTTCCATTCTCACTCAGACCTATTTCCTTCTCATCCTGCTTGACTTCCATCTCCTGCAGAGTCATGAATAGATACTCAGCTCTCTGTCACTTTAGTCTTACAATTAATGTATTCAAACTGAATTATAAATAAAGCTTGTGACCTTAATGAACTCTTCATTAGTCAATGTGTGGGGTATACTTAGCGTCCGAGGGGTGTGGGAGGAAGGGGAGCTGGACTTCAATAGACATCTGTACTTATCAAGGCTCAGGAAGAGCCCGAGGCGCCTCTGCAATGAGGCCTCTTGAAGTAAGGAGGCAGCAGTCATTTTGCTACAACTAAGGTCACCTGCTTGGAAGAGGAGCCAAAACGGAGAGTTTTCTAAGACAGATTCAAATGCAGGGCCTGTGTACATGTGTGTTTGTATGTGTGTCTCTACAGGGGGGTGGCGCACACGTGCATGTGCCGAACTCCTGTTCTTAGGAGTAAAAGCTAAAATATTAACCCAGGGCGCCTGGATGGCTCAGTGGGTTAGGCACCTGCCTTCCGCTCAGGTCATGATCTCAGGGTCCCGGGATCGAGGCCCGCATCTGGGGTTTCCTCTGGTCTCTGTGCCTGCCTCTCTGCCTACTTGTGAGCTCTGTCTCTCTGTCAAATAAATAAATAAATAAATTTAAGAAAATTAATTTAATGGGTTCTCAGTTACCATCTGAAAATGTGTATTCCTGATCTAGGACCAGGATTATAAAAACTACATAAATTGTAAGAACCACTCAAATAAAATTCTCTTTAAAAAGCAAAAAAATCCACAAAAAACAACCCCCCCCCAAAAAAACTACATAATTGCTCCATGTTGCTATGTTTGTTTTCTACAAAGGTTACCAATAGATCTCTAAATTAAACCAAAAGGATCCAAAAGCTTATCTTTAAGAGCACCAAGGAATGAAAGTGGGCATTTTAGTCCATTCCATCGCCAGACTTGGGGAGGAAAAACATGGACCTCAGCCAGTAGTGTAGTAGTGGTAGCTTCTAAAGAAATAAAGGACAAAATGAATGTCAGGGATTTTCTGCACGGAATCTGGTTTGGGTCTGAAAGGGATCTTTAGCCATTAAAAGACTTATGCAATGGACTGAAAACACCAGTCCACCCCTTACTTAGTTTTACAGGGTATATAAAATATGGAAAAATCTTTCAACGTGGTTCACATATATACTTAGGCTGAAGAAAGTCCTTTAGCACCATTTAGCTCCCTAAAACAAAACTGATGCCTCGGAGGGAATCCAAGATAGGCCTACGAAGAATCTAATGGAGCCCGTGGCTTTCTTCACAGGAATGTGCACACGCAAACTCTGTGTAGAATTTCAGAGAGCTTGTGGGGGCCTGGTTAAGATATTTCCTCATCTAGAGAGATCATGAGTAACACCAAGGAAATAGAAACAATCATCAGAAATTACTATCAACAGTTATATGCCAATAAGTTTAACAACCTAGAAGATATGGATGCATTCCTAGAAACCTATAAACTTCCAAAACTGAAACAGGAAGACATTGACAATCTGAATAGACCTATATCTAGTAACGAGATTGAAGCAGTGATCAAAAACCTCCCCAAAAACAAGAGCCCAGGACCAGATGGATTCCCTGGGGAATTCTACCAAACATTCAGAGAAGTAATAACACCTATTCTCCTGAAGCTCTTTCAAAAAATAGAAACAGAAGGAAAATTTCCAGACTCTTTCTATGAACCCAGCGTAACTCTAATCCCCAAACCAGACAAAGACCCCATAAAAAAGGAGAACTTCAGACCAATATCTCTGATGAATATGGATGCCAAGATTCTGAACAAGATCCTTGCTAACAGGATCCAGCAATATATTAAACAGATTATCCGCCATGACCAGGTGGGATTTATCCCAGGGATGCAAGGGTGGTTCAACACTCGCAAATCAATCAACATGATAGAACAAATCAATAAAAGGAGAACCACATGGTTCTCTCAATTGATGCAGAAAAGGCATGTGACAAAATACAACATCCGTTCCTGATTAAAACTCTTCAAAGTATAGGGATAGAAGGAACATTCCTCAACCTCATAATATCTATCTATGAAAAACCCACAGCAAATATCATTCTCAATGGGGAAAAACTGACAGCCTTCCCTCTGAGATCAGGAACAAGACAAGGATGCCCACTCTCACCACTACTGTTCAACATAGTGTTAGAAGTCCTAGCAACAGCAATCAGACAACAGAAGGAAATAAAAGGTATCCAGCTTGGCAAAGAAGAAGTCAAACTCTCTCTCTTTGCAGATGACATGATACTCTATGTGGAAAACCCAAAAGACTCTACTCCCAAACTACTAGAACTCATACAACAGTTCAATAATGTGGCAGGATACAAAATCAATGCACAGAAATCAGTTGCATTCTTATACACTAACAATGAAAATATAGAAAGGGAAATCAGAGAATTGATTCCGTTTACTATAGCACCAAAAACCATAAGATACTTAGGAATAAACCTAACCAAAGAAGTCAAGGATCTGTACTCGAAGAACTACAGAACACTCATGAAAGAAACTGAAGAAGTGGGACGCCTGGGTGGCTCAGTTGGTTGAGCGACTGCCTTCGGCTCAGGTCATGATCCCAGAGACCCGGGATCGAGTCCCACATCGGGCTCCCTGCTCGGCGGGAAGCCTGCTTCTCCCTCTCTCGCTCCCCCTGCTTGTGTTCCCTCTCTTGTCGTGTTTCTCGCTGTGAAATAAATAAAATTAAAAAAAAAAAAAAAGAAACTGAAGAAGACACAAAAAGATGGAAGAGCATTCCATGCTCATGGATCAGAAGAATAAACATTGTTAAAATGTCTATACTGCCCAGAGCAACCTAATGCCATCCCGATCAAAATTCCACCAACATTCTTCAAAGCGTTGGAACCAACAATCCTAAAATTTATATGGAACCAAAAAAGACCCCGAATCGCTAAAGAATTGCTGAAGAAGGAAAACAAAGCTGGGGGCATCTCATTACCTGACTTCAGGCTTTATTACAAAGCTGTGATCACCAAGACAGCATGGTACTGGCACAAAAAACAGACAAATAGACCAATGGAACAGAGTAGAGAGTCCAGATATGGACCCACAAATCTATGGGCAAATCATCTTCGACAAAGCAGGAAAAAATATCCAGTGGAAAAAAGACAATAAATGGTGCTGGGAAAATTGGACAGCTACGTATAGAAGAATGAAACTAGACCATTCTCTTACACCACACACAAAGGCAAACTCGAAATGGATGAAAGACCTCAACGTGAGGCAGGAATCCATCAAAATACTGGAAAAGAACATAGGCAGTAACCTCTTTGACGTCGGCCACAGCAACTTCTTTCAAGACACATCTCCAAAGGCAAAGGAGACAAAAGCGAAAATGAACTTCTGGGACTTCATCAAAATAAAAAGCTTCTGTACAGCAAAGGAAACAGTCAACAAAACAAAGAGGCAACCCACAGAATGGGAGAGGATATTTGCAAATGACACTATGGACAAAGGGCTGGTATCCAAGATCTATAAAGAACTACTCAAACTCAACATCCAAAAAGAAGATGATGACATCAAAAAATGGGCAGGAGACATGAAGAGGCACTTCTCCATAGAAGATATACAAACAGCTAACAGACACATGAAAAAATGTTCAGCGTCACTAGCTATCAGGGAAATTCAAATCAAAACCACTCTAAGATACCACCTTACACCAGTCAGAATGGCCAAAACTAACAGGACAGGAAACAACAAGTGTTGGAGAGGCTGCGGAGAAAGGGGAACCCTCTTACACTGTTGGTGGGAATGTAAACTGGTGCAGCCGCTTTGGAAAACAGTGTGGAGAGCCCTTAAAAAATTAAAAATAGAGCTTCCCTATGACCCTGCAATTGCACTACTGGGCATTTACCCCAAAGATACAGATGTAGTGAAAAGAAGGGCCATATGTACCCCAATGTTCATCGCAGCAACGACCACAATCACCAAACAGTGGAAAGAGCCAAGGTGCCCTTCAACAGATGAATGGATAAGGAAGATGTGGTCCATATATACAATGGAATACTACGCCTCCATCAGAAAGGATGAATACCCAACTTTTGTAGCAACATGGACTGGATTGGAAGAGATTATGCTGAGTGAAATAAGGGAAGCAGAGAAAGTCAATTATCACATGGTTTCACTTACTTGTGGTACATAAGGGGTAATATAGAGGACAGTAGGAGAAGGAAAGGAAATGGGAAGTAGGGTAATTCAGGGAGAGAAACAAAACATGAGAGACTTTGGACACAGAATCAAACTGAGGGACTCCCCTCCAGGGAGGGGATGGGGGGATGGGAGAGCCTGGTGGTGGGTACTGAGGGCACCTATTGCATGGAGCACTGGGTGTGGGGCATGGGGAATGAATCTTGGAACACTGAAAAAATAAAATAAATTTAAAGTAAAAAAAAAAGATATTTCCCCATCTAGGGAGAAGCAGTGAGTTCATGTGATAGGACTGCAAGCATTTCAAATTACCAATCCTCACAGGAAATGGGATCTCACGGATACCCCAGAACCTACCCCCTACCCCAGCACTCTTCCGCTTCTTTGGATGAGAGGTACTATTCTCTACTGGTGTTAGTTCCATTGTCTGCAATTCAGACTCAACAATGTTGACCAGGAGCCTTCCACCCTGAGTGTGCACAAGGCCACACATAAAAGGAAAATTCCAAGTAGAATTAGGTGGCATCATTCTCCATGCATCTTTGTGGTCTGTAAGTTTCCTGATGCCCAAAGAGATTTCTGATGCACACAACATTGCATCCGTTGCTACTTTCTTTCCTTCATGACCCTACCCACTGATGTATTCTCTTAGAAATTTTTTCTTAAGTAAACTTTTATTATTTTCTTTATGACTATAATACATGTTTAAGATCCAGTGCACACAAAACACATTTCAGCAGCTTTAATGCTTTCTTCAGTAACATGGACATGATATTAGGAGAGTTTCCTAGAATCTGCAAAAACATCTCCAATTCAGCCTCTCCTCCGTTTTAAAGACAAGCAGTAGTTGGGTTTTCCATCACCATCACGGTTCTGGCTCTGGAATTGTTTTCACTTCCTCAGCTGAAGATTCGTTATCAGATATTACACTTTCTTCTTCATCAGGTGCTACTGTAGACACAGATTCTGGGATTGTTTTCACTTCCTCAGCTGAAGATTCCTTATCAGATTTTATACTTTCTCCTTTCTCAGGTTCTACTATAGTCACTGGGCCAACCCCCAGCCTTCTGTGCGCTTTGGGAGTCACGCTGACACTTCGATCAAGGGGAGGAACTCTGAAAGTTATGTAGTTGAGGAATGAGATGATCCCTAGAGGAGAAGAATTTGAAGTGAGTTTCTTTTGACTTTTAAAATTCTTACTCATGCTTTCCTCGGTTCTAAAAGCTAGCCCTCCTCTCCCCCAGCAGTTGCTTTATCCTCCTGTGCTCTCATTGCATTAGAGTATTTCTTACATGGCAAAGACAAAGCTTGAACCTCGTGGATTCAGTAAGAGTCCCACGACTTTCGGTACGGTCTTAGGCACGTTGCTCGACTGTGCATGCCTAAGTTAATAGTAGAACAGGTTGCTAAATCTAGGTTTTCAGACTCCAAAATCCATGCTTTCCTCACCATCCCATGCGGCCTCTCCATTTAGGACTGTTCTAAATGGGAGCAGTCAGTGTTTCTATTTCTCCTAGGCTCTACCTCCCTTTCAAGAAGCGACTTCCTCGTCTATCCTTCTTGCATTAGGCAGGGGACTGACTCACCAGAAAACGTGTATAAGAAGTCACTCCACCAATTCACATGGTAGGCCCAAAGGAGGTCGGGCTCCAAGGCGTCCTTAGCATGCCAGTGAACCTGTGCCAGAAACAGGACGAGGCAGAGGAGCAGGCAGATGGCTAGGGCCAGAAGAAAGGATGTCACAGCCCGTCAGTGTCTTCAGTCGCCGTTACCGCCCCCCCGACTCTCCTTCTGCTTCCACATGCCATATGTATGGCAGAATTAAAATTCAGGGGTTGGCCAAGATGGAAAAGAGAAAGAGGCTTCCACTTCTCCCCTGGGCTGAGTCAGCTGAAGTGTGTTTTATACAGTAAAACAGGGCAGGTAGCTGGCAGTTGGATGTGACCCTGAAGACTAGGAAAGGGACAAGAAAAAGCGCAGGAAAGCCCCGTGGAGAAGCCTGGCTCCCTGGACAGTCTCACCCTGGTATTACCCTGACAATCTCGGTCTGTACCTGAGATGAAGCTCAGTATGGATACCTTCAGATCCAAATTGGTCATTAAGCTTCCTCTTCTGGGCAGGCAAGAGCTGATGAGCCAGGCGAGGGCAACGGTTACGGAAAAGAGAGAGATGAGGAAGAAAGCCCTGGAAAACTGAAGGTAATCTGCCAAGGAGAAGGAGAAGGGAAGTCTCGGTTAGTCCAGCGGGGGACCTCGCTTAAGAAAACCAGACAGAGAGGTGCCTGGTGGCTCAGTCACTGGGCATCTGCCTTCGGCCCAGGTCATGGTCCCGGAGACCCGGGATCGAGTCCCACATCGGGCTCCCTGTTCGGCGGGAAGCCTGCTTCTCCCTCTCTCACTCCCCTGCTTGTGTTCCCTCTCTCGCTGTGTTTCTGTCAAATAAATAAATAAAATCTTTAAAAAAAAAAAAAGGAAAGGAAAAAGAAAACCAGACGGAGGCTTACAGAAGGGCGTGAGGACTAAGGAGGATGAAGCAAAGCTTGCCATGTGGTATCCAGGGCACAAATAAAGATCTTATTGCCCAATTTTTCACTGATGCTTGGAATTTATTTACTGTGGAGGCAAAGCCTTCATTGTAAAACTCACCTCTGCCTTAGTTCCGGATGCACTAACCCATTTAACGTAGCTGTAAGCTAGTTTCTAAGAGGTGTGACTCTAACATCTTGACACAGATTAAAACCTTTTCTTATTCCTAATTCTAATTCTGAAAGTAATACATGTTCAATATAAGCATTGGAAAGGCTACACAGTACCAAGAAGCAGGAGGAAAATCAGCCATAATCCCACTACCAACGGCAGCTACTGTTAGCATTTTATATTATTTCTTTACAGCACTTTTCTTACCTTTGTACATAGTGGATATGATACTGAATATCAAGAGATTTTTTTTTTCTTAAGATTATATGGTAAGATTTTTTCCCCAAATCACCTGTTGTAAACATCATTCTTTGAAAAGATTTCATTTATTTATTTGACAGAGAGAGAGATATAGTGAGAGAGAGAACACAAGCAGGGGGAGTGGGAGAGGGAGAAGCAGGCTTCCCCCCCGAGCAGGGAGCCGGATGTGGGGCTCGATCCTGGGACCCTGGGATCATGACCTGAACCGAAGGCAGATGCTTAATGACTGAGCCATTCAGGTGCCCTGTAAACATCATTTTTATGGCTACCGGACGGTTTATCATATTAACATATTTCACTTAATGATTTAACCATTGTTGGACTTGTAATTTGTTTCTATTTGTTTTTTCTCTTTTAAATGTATCTGGCTTGCACAGGCCTTGTCAGCGTAGGACTAGAAAAAGAAGTCCCATTTACTTAAACTCCCATACTGTAATGATTTCAAGCCTGAATTTACGGGATTGGAGGAATTTAACACCCTAAATATATCTTCTATTTCCTTTTTTTTCCCGAGAGTCCCTCAAGGCCCTGCGTCAGGTTTGCTCAGAGACAAGGCTGTTAAAAAGTTCGTTAGCCCCACAGCCCTTACGCAGGCTTCCCTCGCCTCCTGGGTCAAGATCTCGGCTCTCCGCAGACGGGATGCGGGTGAGAGGGAAGGGGCGTGCCTCTCAGGGCTTTTGGCTGCCACCTCCCTGATCTGCAACAGACCCTTCCTCGACTTCCACAGCAATGTTTTAACATACATGCTCCCCAATGTTTATAGCAGCATTATCTACAGTAGCCAAATCACAGAAGCAGCCCATGTCCGTTGATAGATGAATGGATAAAGAAGATGTGATAGACACATATAGATACACACATATATCTACATGCATATTTCCACATCTACAATGGAATACCCCTGAGCCATAAAAAACAATGAAATCTTGCCATCTGCAATGGTTGGATGAATCTAGAGAGTATGTGGAACTGAAGAAGCAACAGAGCAAAGAGATAAAAGAGAGTCAAACTAAGAAACAGATTTTTAACTTTAGAAAACAAACTGAGGGCTGGCAGGGGAGGTGGATGGGGAGATGGGTGACACAGGTGATGGGATGAGGAGGGCACGTGCCGTGATGAGCGCCAGGTGATGTATGGACGTGTGGATCACTGTATTGGACATCTGAAACTAACATAACAATGTATGTTAGCTATGACTTAAATAAAAGCCTTTAAAGAAGATATAAAGGATAACACACAATTGCAAGTAAATATAGCCCTTCTGAGATGCTACGGATCCTGCAATCTCTTCAATATCCCATAGAGGGTGTCTCCTTGTCTAGCTTTTCCTATCTCCAGGTAGCAGGGGCCAGCTCCTCTCTCTACCACTGAAAGTTCTCTAAGCCCTCCTATGCCTGAGAATCCTAGTTCAGCTTCCAAGTAACTCAGAGAGAAGAAAATATGTCAAAGCTTATCCCAGTTTAAGATCTGCCTCTTAAGTCTTATTTTGTTCTTTAGAACTCACCACTTACTAACATCATTGATAACAGTAACGTCCATGAAGGGAAACCACATGCCTACCCACAGAGGTGAGTTGTTCTGTGGCTGAAACAAGTTAGCCACATTAAGACATGATGACCTGGGGTGCCTGGGTGGCTCAGTTGGTTAAGCGACTGTCTTTGGCTCAGGTCATGATCCCGGAGACCTGGGATCGAGTCCTGCATCGGGCTCCCTGCTTGGCGTAGAGCCTGCTTCTCCCTCTCCTTCTGCCTGCTGCTCTGCCTACTTGTGCTCTCTGTCTCTCTGTCAAATAAATAAATAAAATCTTTAAAAAAATGATAAACCAAGAGCAATGCATTTCCAGAAACCCAGGTCATTCAGAATTAGCAGGATATGTAGCCAGTCAGAACCATCAGCCTGCTCTGAGCTGCACGAAGCCCAGTATGAGAGGCATCGTTCATGGTATCTAGCCCCAAATCCCCTGCAGGACCTAGCAGCCTTGTCTATGGTACCCTGACCATAGCTAATTGGAAAAAGGAAGGAGATCTGACCCATGTTGGACCAATTTGATTCTTATGCTTACAAGTTTGGATTTGAGACTGACTGATGCTAATTTCCTCTTTTGCTTTCTTGAACCAAGACGACACATTGCCAGACTGAGATATTACTTTCTGGGCACTCGCATACTAATGAGCAGGAAAAACTGAGCTGCAGTGATAAAGCAAAGTATAAGCAAAGATGAGCAACAAAGCATCTCTAAAGAGACTGAGTGGTCGGCTTGATTTTTCTTCGTCCGAGATCCCAGTCTCTTCTGGATCTCCTAAGGTGCGACAAAGTTGCTGCCCTGGGGATCTGTGAGATTCTTCTGAATATTCCTAAATAGGTCCACGCGTTAGCTTATGCTAGTTCAATTGAAATAAAACATAATAGTGTACTAAGATACCCAGTCCAAGTCCTGTCTAAGATATATTACAGTCTAGTCTTTCTTCTACCAATGACGGGAAGACTTGCCTTCATGTTCTTACAATCTTCTCTGTCCTAGAGCGTCATCTCCTGAAACTACATAACCAAGATCATTCACACCTCCAAAGGAACAACTAAAGATCTGCAGCACAGGGTAGTCTCACCTCCCAAGGAAGCAAGTCTACTAGTCATGATCAGATACAACTAATTATCTGACCAAACTAAACACTTAGCTCCATAATATAAAATGGCTGCATTTGCTTAATGTCATAGTTTTTTTCTAATTCACTGAGAAAAACCAAAGAAAATCCTAAAGCTGAGTCTGAGTTTCTATCTCCTGTAAGACCAAAAGCTGTCAGCTTTTAAACATCAGTTTTTATAGCAGCTAACTTGTCAAAGTTTCAAAGATCTTGGGACCTAAGTTATAAAAGGCCCTACCTGTCAGTGAGAAGTTTGGGTCCAGGGAAAGAGATGTGCCCTAGATATGACGTACACCCACATAGGTCATCTGTATCTAAACATTTCTGAAGATTTCCTTAGTAATATCCCTTCATGTGGGCTTGGGTTGCAGGAAAAGCAAGGCAAACATCCCAGCTTAGTGAAGGCAATGACACTAATGCTCTGGGAAGAGAGGGGATGCCACTTTCATTTTGGAGAGTAAGAAGTCCGAATCATTTGAAGAGCTTCGCAAGATCCTTGGTCGGTGCCTCAGGGTCATGCCAGTCAGTGAGCCTGTACTTCGGAGCACCATCGGATAGGACATGAAAGCTACCGATCCTGGAAGGAACATGACCCTGCGAGAAAGCAGTCACGATCCTCAGCCCACTGACAACACTCACCATTGGGCGGCCTGTAACTGGCGGGCGGGGTCGCCTTCCACTGTTATTAAAGGGAAACTTTGTCCCGGAGGTTTTGGAACATGATGGGGGCAGGCTGTAAGTCGTCTTGCTCTTGTGCGCAGATAAGCTTAGTTAACACTAGATGCTCTTTTCCTTTACAGTTGTTGGCACTCTGAAGGGAATCCCTGGGGGAAGCCAGGACGGCAGAGAAGCAAGAAGCACAGGAGAGAAGCCAGCCAGAGGACATGCTAAGCACCGGGACTCAGCTGTACCAGAGAGACTTGGGGGTGGGATTCCTCTCACTGCACCCTAAGCAAAAATCAAAGTGGGGGGGGCAGTTCTCCAAAAGGATCAGGCTCTTTTAACTATGAAGGAGCGAGGCCGACTGAGTGGAGGCGGGGGTGGGTATGGAGGAGGCCGGTGCCGCTGAGGGATGGACCCACTTATTCAGCCAAATATAAGCATCGTACCTTCGCTCCAAGCACGCAAGGCCAAGACCAGACCTCCTGAGGCTCAAGGAAAAGAAGGTGTTTGGGGAATGGAGAAGACTGTGGGTGGAGACCTAGCACCCTGGGAGAAGGCTGCGGAACTGGCTGAGGACTCAGGGTCCCTGGTAACCGCGCTGGAGGGTCAGAGCCAGGCACCCCCACGCAGCTCGGCTTTGTTGTGCAGTGGTTCCCAGCGCCCTGAAAGACCTGCGCTGCTCCCCAGTCTTCCCGGAGGCTCGAGCTACCCTCTGCAGCAGCACATTCCTCTACCCCATGGTCCGATCCGTCTGTGCTAACGGGCAGGCCATGATCCCAGGTTCCTGGGATCAAGCCCCACACTGGGCTCCTTGCTCAGCAGGGAACCTGCTTCTCCGCTCCCTGCCACTCCCCTTCCTTGTGCTTGTTCTCTCTCTCTCTCTCTCTCTCTCTCTCTCTCTCTCTCTCTCTCTCTCTTTCTGTCTTTAAATAAATATAATCCTGTAAAGTCTGTTCCACACTTGAGACCGAGGAATAAAAGTGAAGAGCAGTGCCTGCTCCTCCCCAGCCCCTCCCTTTCCACTAGGGACAGCTGCGGCAGAGAGGCTGTCAGTCTTCTAGAAGCAGGTCGAGCCACCACCAGAGCCACAGTGGTCGAATGTGAGTCTAGGACACAAGATCACGAGCACACCTGAGAGAGTCCCCACGAAACTCTCAGAAATGACAGGGGTGCCATGGGAAAGCGGGCTGAATTCTCACAATCAGCAGGTAAAAATTCAAAGTTCTCGAATTTGGATAATAACATTTGGGGCCATAATAACATATTGTCACAGGTTGATGAGACCTGGACACACTCATCACATTCGGGGAACTCATGATGAGCTCCGTATTGCAGACTACTCACTGATCTGAGAATTAGGACTACTGAAATTGGAAATAGGGTAGATACTTAACTTATAATTGTGTACTTGAAGGACTCAGTTGACCTTCTCTAATCAATAACAGTTGGCCTCAGGTGAATTTCCAGGCTGCAAGAAATAAACTATTTTCTACTGTGACAAAATTCTAAGGTTTTTAAAAAGGATTTTATTTATTTATTTGACAGAGAGAGAGAGAGAGAAAGAGAGAGAGGGAGAACACAAGCACAAGGAAGGGGAGTGGCAGGGAGCGGAGAAGCAGGTTCCCTGCTGAGCAAGGAGCCCAATGTGGGGCTTGATCCCAGGAACCTGGGATCATGACCTGAGCCAAAGGCAGTCACTTAACTGACTGAGCAACCCAGATGTCCCAAAATTCCAAGATTCTGACTCATTAAAGGGGAGTGGTAGGGACTAAGATTTTTAAAATTGGACTCATTTTAAAATATGACTCTTTAAACATTTAAATAATAATCTCAAGTCCTGAATTTTAGCCTGGGCACAATTACATGAATATGACTGCAGCTCAATTTTTATGCCTATATTGTTTACTCCATTTCTCTAGAATCATACTGCTGCGGTTACACCCGTTTATGGCCCCCAGTGTATCTGACAGTGTCCGGCATTGTGCATCATCATTTAAAACTCTCTGCTAATGACACGTTTGAAAAATCTTATCTCACTGTTTGGTTGATTTGCCTTTCTTTAATGATTAAGGTTGAATGGTTTTTAGATATTTTTAGTTTCTGTTCTGTGAATTATCTGCTTATCAAGAATTTATTTATTGGGGTACTCATGTTTTTATCAATATTTTTTAAATATCAAGGCCAGTCTTTTATCTTTCATATTTGTTGCAAACATTTCCCCTTGTTTTTAAGCTGAAGATGCAACTGAATTGTCTGCCTGCCTTTGATTTTAGTTTCTTGTCACGATCTTGTGTTAGGGTCCTGCTCCTTAGTCCTACCTGCCACAGATGCTCCGGCTCAGGGCTGAGCCTAGGTGCAACCCCCAAACCACCTCCAGCATCTGGGGCACCCACTTATCTGAGGAGACATAAACGCTTTACTCATGCATGTTTTCTTTCCCAATGTCTGTTTCTCTGTGTAAATGTATCTTTTGAAGATGATGGGGAAACTCTTTAGTGTAGTTAAGTCTTTCCTCTAAGTCTTGGTTCTGATTTAAAAACTTATGGGGGTGACTGGGTAACTCAGTCATTAAGCATCTGCCTTCGGCTCATGTCATCACAATCCCAGGGTCCTGGGATGGAGCCCGCATCCGGCTCCCTGCTCAGTGGGAAGCCGGCTTCTCCCTCTCCCAGTCCCCCTGCCTGTGTTCCCTCTCTCAGTGCTGTGTCTCTCTCCAGCAAATAAATAAATGAAGTCTTAAAATAAATAAAATCTTAAATAAATTTTTTAAAAAGTTAAATCTGATGGAGGCTGAGACACTTTGCTCTGTTTCCCGGTTCTATTTCTGCAAGCCACATTGGAATTCTCGCCACATTGCTTTGCAGTGACAGTGAAAGGCCCTTAGAAAGGCCCAGAAAGCTCTTCCCAGAGAGTAAAGAGAGTATCATCTACTATGTTGGGAGAGGAAACAACCAGGAGTTGGAGGGAGAAAGGGAACACTGGGAACACCTAAGAAAAGGATGGCTACTTTCACAGTTTGCCCGAGACCCATCTCGGACTCCGAGGGGTGAGGGCAAAGAGATGTTGGAGGAAGAGAGATGGAGAGCCGGCGGGCAGGAAGCGCTGGGAACTGCGGGGTCTGGTTTGGTGGCACTCACAGGGCGGTTTCGGTGTGCGGCTCCAGCACAGTTCATGGCTGCATGAGACCCAGAGTCCTGCGTAGAGCTCGAGGCCGTTCCTGACCACCAGGAACTGCACCCAGCTCAGGGGCGTGGTGCAGATCAGGATCAGGAGACCAAAGCCGCACAGGCTGCCGCAGAACATCCGGATGTAGACGTGTGTCTGATCCACATGGTGCTGCCGCTTCTGCGGTGCCATCGTGGCGTTCGGATGCTTGCTGATGGGGAGGGTAGGCTACAAGGATGAGGGAAATATTGCCTACCCAGGAAGATCACCCTTGATCCCCACGGTCTCCTACTCCTCTCTCCCTTAAGGATCCCCATGTGGGTCTGATCTGTGGCTGTCTGTCCCTACCCAGGGTGATCTTTTCTCTATGGTCAGGACACTCTGTCTAGGCCTGCCTTTAAGTAAGTCCTCTTCCTCCCGTCTGACCTACAGTGGGCACCTCCTCACCCTTTGGTATTTCCGGTTCCCATGTATTTTGGGAGCTTTAGGGTTATGGAAGGTCAAGACTAAGGGCTCCCTCCTCTCCATCTTGACCGCGGCTTGCTCTCTAACTGCCACGGAATTTGTCTCCGCACCTCCCACACCTGCTGGCAGAATCAAAAGGGGCCAGAACCCACGGCCCAGATTCCATGTCTGTTTCATATTCTGGGCCTGACGGGATCAGGAACACATCATCCCGTGTTAGTCAGGCGCCCATGCATACGATGCTCCCTACCCCCACCCTGTCTGACTCCCTTTGGCTCCTTCATTAAATAACTCCATAAGTACTCTGTTTGCAGTGACTATGTGTCAGGTTTTTCTTAGGACCTGAAATAGAAAGATGTATGAGACACAGCTCCCTAAGAGCAAATAAAGACGTTAACTTAGATGTCTTCGGGACTCAATAGCTTGTGGTTAGAAGTCAAGATTACTGGTAGCCGGGATGGCTTTCATGTTCTTGCCCAGCAGGTAAGTGGAAGGCTCCAGGTGTGTCTCCATAGGCTGAGGGGGGCCAGTGTGCTGGCCATGCAGCATCCAGACAGAGAGAAACACAGCCAGAGAGGGAGCACAAGCAGGGGGAGTGAGAGAGGGAGAAGCAGGCTTCCCGCAGAGCAGGGAGCCCGATGTGGGGCTCGATCCCGGGTCTCCGGGACCATGACCTGAGCCGAAGGCAGATGCCCAATGACTGAGCCCCCCAGGCACCCCCTTTTCTTCCTGTCTTGCTTGAGCTCCTGCTCCTCAATGCCCTCTGCGCATGCAGCTGTCAAAGGGCCTTGCCCCTGCCTGCGCTGCGGGTGCCCACAGGACCCACTGTGAAGACGCCAGCCCCCCCCCGCCCCCAGCACCGAGGGCACCGGCCAGCGTGCTGAAAGCTCCCATTCACGACCCAGCCTCAGGGTTGGGCTCCGTGTGAAAGTGAGGAGGACGGCCTTTCCCTGCTTCCAGAGGAGCTCAAAGGCTTCTTTTCAAACAAGTCTCTCAGCGCTGGTCCTCACTCCTCCTCCACACGGGCTCAGAATTAGTCCAAGAGGAGGACAGACCCCATCCTGCCCCCCGGACACGTGTTCAAGTCAGCACCCGGCTGCGGTGCCAGCTCTCGCTTCCCACCAACACATAAACTCTGAGCCTAAATCGGGCTGAATCAGAATGCCCCAGCACACTTTCTCCGAGCATGCCTTCCCCTCGCCCGCCCCGACCTGTCAAAACCTATACTTTGTGTCAGCTGTGGGGGACAGCTGGCGCTTAGCTAGTTCATGCCCATGCTTTAGCATGAGGCCCTCTCTCTCCAAGTGTCATTGACTCTGCCTGCCAGTCCTTAGCTTGTGCCCGGAAAGAATAGCGTTTAATGTTAAAGGAATGAATTTTATATATACATATATATGGAGATTTTACTCATTTATTTGAGAGAAAGAGAGATCACAACCGAGGGGGGAGGGTAGAGGGAGAAGCAGGTCCCCCCTGAGCAGGGAGCCTGATGTGGGACTTGATCCTAGGACCCTGGGATCATGACCTGAGCTGAAGACAGATGCTTGGCCGACTGAGGGCCCCACAAAATATTTGTATATAAAAGACAGAGATTGGTACACAGGACAGAATGGTTAACATTGTCAGAGGAAAGAACTGGGGGGAAGTTACTGGAAGAGAACATGTATTACCTGGATTTCAAAGGAATTTTCCAGGTAATAGAGGTGACAGGACACTTGAGGTGAGGAGAATAGTATGTCTCAAGGCAGGAAGCCACGGACAGCAGGAGGATCTCAGGGCACTGGAGCAGTGTGGCTGCACTAGGCGCAGACCCCAGAGGAGGGCTGAGGGCCGCATTTACAGGCCCGGGCTAGATCCCGGAGTCCTTTAGGCCATGCTGCGCGATCACATCGTGATGTTTCAATTAATGTGATATGCTAGCACTCCTTAGTTCCAACACTCCCTGCCTACGTTCCTTGGGGCAATTTCCTTACCCTCACTGAACATCAGTTTCCTCTTCTCTAAAACTGGGTTAATAAATCATTCCTGCCTGCCTCATAGAATTTTGTGAGGATTAAATGAGATAATATGCATAAAACTCTTAGGATCGTGCCTTAATATGCACTTGGTAAACACTACTAATTTTTAAGTTGTTTTTTTTTTTTTTTTAGTAATCTCTACACCTTGGGACCAAGAGTCACATGCTCGCCCAACTGAGGCAGCCAGGCTTATTGTGCCTTTTTGAATTGTCTTTTCACATTTGCTGGAGCACGACCCTGGCACAGACCAGCCTGAGACAGATGAAATACTAACGTTGATGGATAGAACGTGTCATCCTTCTCCACCTCACTGGCAGCACTAAACCGGAACATTACCAAAGACAGGATATTGATGTAATGGGGCGCAGGTAACAGGTCATTCTGTGACCGGTGTCAGAGTGGTAAATGACGCGGCTCTCCAGCTGTTGAGGAAACAGGTCAGGTCCCACTGGACTCTCAGACCTACTGAAACGCTGGATGTTCTGGCCATCTGGGAACTTACTAGGGCCTGCATGCATAGGACAAAACAAGCATTTGTGCGTGACTGGGGGCTATGTATCCTGCCATGTCCCCACTTTAAAAAGCAATTTGGGGTCCCCAGCCTGTGAGGCAGCCACTGCCCTGCAGCCTACAGGGTCCAGGAGGAGCACGGCTGAGGCCAGAGGACCTCGAGCCTCCAGCACCAACCTGACACAATGTGGAGCTACCGTAGAAACCCGATTACGGAGGATCTTTGTGCTCCCAGCCCCTCCCTGCAGAATTCTGGAGCTCTGCTCCTGCACCGATGCCCTTCAATGTGGAACTGGCTCAGGCTGGTTAAGGACTCAGTTTCTGAGAAAACGACTGGACTGATGTGAAAGCAGTTTTGAAAAAAACACGTGGATGGTGTATCCTGTAACATTTCACCGTAGCAGTCGGTGGCCAGTGAACTCGGGGAGGCACCGGCAGAGGAAAGCCCTGCTCCTGGGCCCCGGCTGACCTCGTAGAGCCCTGAGGGGAATGAAAAGCAGGCCACTACCATGAGGGACTGAGAAAAAAAGTGGCTGGAAAGCTGCCATCAAAAGCTCTACTCTGACTAAAAGATGGCTTATGACAATCATTGGTAAAGGGGAAAAAATTCGGATGACAAAGCATATCATAACACCAACAGTGAAAATGCACAGCCCTCTCCTCTTCATTAACACTAGAACTGTTGAGTAAAAAGGAACTTCATGTACCCCATGACACAAGTCACACTGGAAAAGCACAGGGTACTGTCACATGCTTGAGAACAGCGCCCTATCATGGTAGAAGAGGGGTGTTCCTTCTCTTGGATGTTTGCATGTTTGGCAAGTATAATACATAATCCACAGGAGGATTTTCTGTGGGAGAACCAAGATATAAATGTGAGGGATGAAACATCTGTGTGATTACCAGAAGGTAAAGCATGCGAGGTCCCTCCACAAAAGTGTCCTTGTGAAAGCATCTCCTGCTTTTCCTCAGGTTGCTCTGCAGGACTGCTTAAAGAAAATCCAACAAATGAACTTTTATATATTCCACCCATCTTTACAAAAGAAGAACGCTTCCATTGCTTCAATTATCTGTATATATTTAGTCATGAAGACAAAGAACTTAAAATAATTTCGTGGCATTGGAGAAAAAAAAAGCAGTTGGTTAGAAGAAAACAGAGTAATATATCTGTGACCTTGCAGTGGGCCAAGGATTTTTTTTGAACAGGACTTCTAGGGGCATCTGGGCGGCTCAGTCAGTTGAGCATCTGCTTTTGGCTCTGGTCATGGTCCTGGGGTCCTGGGATCGAGCCCTGCATTGGGCTCCCTACTCGGTGGGGAGCATGCTTCTCTCTCTCCCTCTGCTGTTCTCCCTGCTTGTGTTCTCTCTCTCTCTCTCAAATAAATGAACAGAATCATAAAATAAAATAAAATAATAAAATAAATAATAAAATAAAATAAATAAAATAAAATAAAATAAAATAAAATAAAATACTTCTATTTACCAGAAGATACCATTGAAAACATAAAAATGAAATCCATAGAGTGGGGTAAGATCTTTTCAATATTGTATCTAACAAAAAACTCATAACAAGAATATATGAAGAACTCTTACAAATCAAGGAAAGACAACCTAATAGAGAAACGAGCGAAGTCCTTAATTGACATTTTGCCAGATATGACAATGGCCAATAAACATAAAAAAGTGCTCAACTTCATTAGTCATGAGGGAAATGCAAATTAACACCATAATGTGCCGGGCTCCTGGGAATTTGGGATTGATTTAACAATGAATGACTTTTGAGACAGATGTTTCTTAATAAAAACAGAGTAGCAGTTATGATTGTACCTCAATTAAAATTCTGGCTGTACTATTTATAGCTCTCCAATGTTCAGTCCATTATCTAGCCTCCTATACATCAATTTCCATATATATGAAATGGGAGTAACTGTACCCTTCTCCCAGCGCAGTTACGAGAATTACATGAATTAATATCTGAAAAGCATTAGAATGGTGCTCAACGCATAGTATGATATTTGGGTTTCTTAATTATGTAATACCTAAAATTAAGTAAAAGTAGTCTCTGATTGTAGATATGTAGAGAAAAGAATAAACTTTAATTTATGCAAAATTTTATTTTATCCTTTTAAAACTCCTATTTTGTATTTAAATGTGCTTCTTTAAATGACAACTAATCTGTGTATATAATTTATAAACGGTAGGGGGGGCTGTGCAATTATTTCTTGTGCTGTATCACAACAATTTGACAACTGCTGTTCCAGATTAAGAATCTGCCTGTAAAACTGAAACAGATATTGCACAGGAGTAGATGATGTAGAGAGCATCACTGTTCTTTCAACGTGGTTAATATTCTGGAGATACTAATGTGTCTTGTCCATTTTTAAGAGTGTGTTCTGGAGAATCTGAGCTTCACAGAGCCTCTCTAAGGGGAAACCTGATGCACCACTTGATGGAAAGAAAGAAACCATAATGCAATGTCACTACACATCCACCAGAATGGTTCAAAAGAAAAAGTGTTGGGAAGTATGCAGAACAACTAGAACTCTCATACACTTCTTTTTTTTTTTTTAAGATTTTATTTATTTATTTGACAGAGAGAGAGATCACAAGTAGGCAGAGAGAGAGGAGGAAGCAGGCTCCCTGCCGGGCCGACGTGGGCCTCGATCCCAGGACCCTGAGATGATGACCTGAGCCGAAGGCAGAGGCTTAACCCTCTGAGCCACCCAGGCGCCCATTTCTTTTTGGAGTATAAATTGGTATAATCAGTGAAAAATTGCTTGGTATTATCTGCTAGAGCTGAATAAACACATGCCCTTCTCATTCTAGGTAGGTGGGTGACAGAAAACTGTCCACATATCCACCAAAGGACATGTATCACCATGCCCATAGCAGCATCTGTCATAATAACCCCAAATTGGAAACTACCCAATTGCCTGCCCATCAACAGAAGAATGGAAAACCACGGTACATTCATACTATATAGCAATATGAACTATCTACAAGAACATGAGCAGTATGGATGAATCTCACAAGCACAATGCTGAGCAAAAGAATCCATATACAGAAGACTACACAGGTATGATCCCATTTATAGCAAGTACAAAATAGGCAAAACTAATCTGTGTTTTCAAAAGTTAGAAATACTCTTGCGAGGAAGATGACAAGGGACAAGGAGGAACATGCAAGGGGATTTTAAGGTCCTGGAAATGTTCTATTTCTTGATCTGAGCATTGATTACCAGAGTCCTATATGCATACTATATTTTAATAATTTCAAAGTTAAAACAATAATTTGCATGCATAAAATCAAGAATCTTAAAAATTTATCTTTTGGGGGCGCCTGGGTGGCTCAGTTGGTTGGGCGACTGCCTTCGGCTCGGGTCATGATCTCGGAGACCCGGGATCGGGCCCCACATCGGGCTCCCTGCTCGGCGGGAAGCCTGCCTCTCCCTCTCTCACTTCCCCCGCTTGTGTTCCCTCTCTGGCTGTGTTTCTCTCTGTCAAATAAATAAAATCTTTAAAAAAAAAATTTATCTTTTGGGCGCCTGCGTGGCTCAGTGGGTTAAAACCTCTGCCTTTGGGGCGCCTGGGTGGCTCAGTTGGTTAAGCGACTGCCTTCGGCTCAGGTCACGATCCCGGAGACCCGGGATCGAGTCCCACATCAGGCTCCCTGCTCAGTGGGAAGCCTGCTTCTCCCTTTCTCACTCCCGCTGCTTGTGTTCCCTCTCTGGCTGTGTTTCTCGCTGTCAAATAATAAAATCTAAAAAAAAAAAACAAAAAAAAAACAAAAAATACCCTCTGCCTTTGGCTCAGGTCATGATCTCAGGGTCCTGGGATTGAGGCCCATGTCGGGCTCTCTGCTTGGCAGGGAGCCTGTTTCCTCTGCTCTCTCTGCCTGCCTCTCTGCCTACTTGTGATCTCTCTCTGTCAAATAAATAAATAAAATCTTAAAAAAATTATCTTTTGTCTCAGTAATTTTGCCTGTAGGAATCTGTGAAATCAATATTATTTTTAAGCTCGTTAATATAACCTCTTATCTACTAGGGGATACTGTGGAATATACTGTACTTATCTACTAGGGAACTGTGCTAGGTGCTTTATATACATTAACCCACTTGCTTTTGTGAATCACATTTTTCTCATTTCATCTTCTAATTATTATTGCTCACATATAAATCAGCTATTTTGTTTATGTATTTATCTTTTATCAGGCCATTTGACTGAATTATTTCAATTGCAATACTCCTTTGGCTAATTCTCTAGGGTTTTCTAAGTAAACATTATGTCATCGTCAAACAGTAATATTTCTGTCTCTTCCTTTACAAAATTTACCCTCCCAAATAAATAGGTAAATCTTTTTTAAAGATCCACATATGAGTGAAATCATATGGTATTTGTCTTCCTCTAAATGATTTATTTTGCTTAGCATAATACTCTCTAGCTCTGCCCACGTTGTTGCAAATGGTAAGATTTCATTCTTTTTGATGGCTGAGTAATAGTCCATTGTATATATAATCCACATCTTAATCCATTCATCAGTTGATGGACATTTGGGCTCTTTCCATAATTTGGCTATTGTTGATAATGCTGCTATAAACAGGGTGCAGGTGTCCCTTTAAATCAGTATTTTTCTATCTTTTGGGTAACTACCTAGTAGTGCAATTGCTGGGTCATAGGGTAGCTCTATTTTCAACTTTTTAAAAAAAGATTTTATTTATTTATTTGACAGAGAGACACACAGCCAGAGAGGGAACATAAGCAGGGGGAGTGAGAGAGGAAGAAGCAGGCTCCCTGCCGAGCAGGGAGCCCGATGTAGGACTCGATCCCGGGTCTCCGGGATCATGACCTGAGCCAAAGGCAGACGCTTAACAACTGAGCCACCCAGGCGCCCCTATTTTCAACTTTTTGAGGAAACTCCATACTGTTTTTCAGACTGGCTGCACAGTAACATCAACATGTACTAGTCACCATTAATAAGAAAAATACAGCATTGTTGAATTAATACATTAGCCATTATTTACATAACATTCTTTTTTTTTTTTCTATCTGAACTTGGGACATAGAGGAAGCTACAGTAATTTGAGTAACATAGTCAAAGCGTAAGCTTTCTAGTATATTTAGTTGTCCTTTTATTTTCTGTTTTTTAAAAGATTTATTTCACAAAGAGAGAGCACAGGAGGGGGCAGGGGAGAGGGCAAGAGAGAACAGACTCTCAAGCCGACTCACTGATGAGCACAGGGCCCAATGCAGGGATGTCAGGACTCAGATCATGACCTGAGCCAAAATCAAGAGTCAGACACCTACCAACTGAGCCAACCAGGCACCCCTTTTTTAGAATTTTAAATAATGCATCCACGTTTACATTTTTTTCCAGGTTTAGTATATTATGGTCAAAGAACATGTCTTACAAGAATTCTACTTTGTTTTACTTTATATTTTTTATTTTATTTTTTCAGTGTTCCAAGATTCATTGCCCATGCCCCACACCCAGTGCTCCATGCAATTCTTCTTTTTGCTTCTCATTACAAGAAAAAAACTATGTATGCTGATGGATATTAACTGGATTATTGTGATGATCATCTTTCAATACATACAAATATCAAATCATTAAATTGTACACCTAAAACTAGTATAATGTTATATGTCAATTATACCCCCCAAAATGAAAAAAGAATCCAAATTTTTGGAATTTAGTGATATTTGGATTTTCTGCCAGGTTTTTTCAATGTCATATAGACATTTAAAAACAATATGCAAGATACAAAGCTTTAAATTTACTTGTGTAGAAAATGATTCTAAATGTATTACATTCACATTATTAATATTATTCAAGATGTTCCTGTTATTTACTTTTTCCTGCACTTGATAAAATATTCCCAGATAAAGGTCAATTTATTTTGCTATAATTATAGTTTTTCCCTTATAATTTTTCCAGTTTTTGCTTTATATTTTTATTTAGTTTTTTGTCATTAGGTGTGTGATGGTTCATGATTTTCACCTTCTTTGTGACTTGATCCCGGTATTATCAAAAGTATTCACCTTTGTTCTATTTAATTTTTTTATCTTGGGTTCTGTCGGATATTAACTTGTTTTCTGTTTTCTTTTTGTTTCCATTCTCCTGGTATATCTTTGATTTACCATTTTTTTTACTGCCATCATTTTGGTATCATTTTATTTTTTTATTTTTTGGGTATAGTTGACCCACAATGTTACATTAGTTTCAGGTGTACAACATAGAGATTCAACTTCTCTGTATGTTCTGTTAGGCTCCCCACAGCTGTGCTACCATCTGTCACCATGTAACACTGTTACAATATTACTGACTATATTCCATATGCTGCACCTTTTATTCTGAGGACTTACTCCAGAACCGGAAGCCTGCATCTTCCACTCCCTTTTACCAATTTTGCCCACTGCCCACCCCCTTCCCTCCAGCAACCCTCAGTTTGTTTTCTGTATTTAGAGATCTGATTCTGCTTTTTTATTCGTTTGTTTTTTAGATTCCACATGTGGGTGAAATCATACCGTATTTGCTTTCCCCTGTATTATTTCATTTAGCATCATACACTTTAGGTCCATCCATGTTATTGCAAAGGGCAATATCTCATCCTTTTTATGGTTGCATAATATTCTACACACACACACACACACACATATATATATATATATATGGGACGTACATGTGTGTATATGTGTGTGTGTATGTACATCTTTATTTATGTATCACTTAGGCTTGACTATTGTAAATAATGCTGCAATAAATCTAGGGGTGTGTATATATTTTCAAATTAGTGTTCTCATTTTCTTTGGGTAAATGCCCAGTAATGGAATTATTGGATCATATGATATTTCTATTTTTAAATTTTTGAGGAACCTCCATACTGTTTTCCACAGTGGCTATACCAATTTATATTCCCACCAGTGGGTGCATGAAGATTCCATTTTCTTCACATCCTTGCCAACACTGGCTATTTCTTTTCTTTTTTATTTTAGCCATTTGGACAGGTGTAAGGTTTTCATTTGCATTCCCCTGAATTGTGGTTTTGATTTGCATTTCCCTGATGATGAGTGATGCTGAACACCTTTTCATGTGTCTGATGGAAATCTGCATATCTTCTTTAGAAAAAATGTCTATTCAAGTCCTCTGCCCATTTTTTAATTGCATTGTTTTTTGGTGTTGAGTTGTATAAGTTCTTTATATATTTTGGATATTAATCATTTATCAGGTACATCATTTGCAAATGTCTTCTCCCATTCAGTAGGTTGCTTTTTTGTTTTGTTGATGGTCTCCTTCATGTGCAGTTTTGCTTTGATGTAGTCCCAATAGTTTCTTTTTGCTTTTATTCCCCTTGCCTTAGGAGACACATCTAGGAAAATGCTGCAATGGCCCACATCAAAGAAATCAGTGCGTATGTTCTCTTCAAGGAATTTTATGGTTTTAGGTCTCACATTTAAGTCTTTAATCCACTTTGACCTCACTTTTTTGTTAGGGTGTTAGAGAGTGGTCCAGTTTCGTTCTTCTGCATGTGGCTGTCCAGCTTTCCCAGCACCATTTATTACAGACTGTCTTTTCCCTCATTATATATTTTTGCCTACTTCATCATAGATTAATTTGGTATCATTTTCATATATTTTTATTTTTTTAAATATTTTATTTATTTATTTGACAAAGAGAAACACAGCTGGAGAGGTAACACAAGCAGAGGGACTGAGAGAGGGAGAAGCAGGCTTCCTGCCAAGCAGGGAGCCCAATGTGGAGCTCGATCCCGGGTCTCCAGGATCATGACCTGAGTTGAAGGCAGTCGCCCAACCAACTGACCCACCCAGGCGCCCCATTTTCATATATTTTTAAAGATTTTGTTTATTTTTATGTGTGTGAGGGGGTGAGAGGAGAAAAGAGAGAGAGAGCATGAGCGGGGGTGGGGAGGCAGAGGGATAAGCAGACTCCCCACTGAGCAGGACTCAATCCCAGAATCCTGGGATCATGACCTGAGCCAAAGGCACATGCTTAAACAAGTGAGCCACCCAGGCACCAGGTATCATTTTAAATGTCTCTTATCAACAACGTTTAGATTGTCCTTTGTTCGATCTGAGAGCCTTTGTCTTTCGTTAGTGGAATTTAACCTATTTACACAGTGTGATAATTTAGACAGATGGGCTTAGTCTTATCCTCTTATTCTTTTTATTTTCTGTTAAATACATATTCTTGTTTCCTCCTATTTTCCTTTCATTTTGCTAGAATAATCCAGTTATCTTTGGTCCTTCTCTTTTCCTATAGTAACATGGAAGTCATGTAAACTGTTTGTCTTGCTAGATCTTACTTATCAAATTTATTATACATACTTAAAATTAATTTCAAGGAATAGTAGCAACGAAAAGATAATACTAATGTTGAATAAGAGTGACAAAATGAGCATTTTCACACATTATTGATGAGAATATAAATTTTTCCCATGTTTCCTAGTATTGAGGGGGGGGAGGGGACAGCCCTGATTATTTGGCTCAATCCAGGAAGGGCCAAGGGCTGTGATCAATCCCATCCAAGGCACAAAACTGGAAAATGAAACTTCCAAGTGAAAAACAAAGTATTAATGGTGGGAAAGTAAAAAAATAGATGCTGGAATGGCAACTAATATTCTCTATAGTAGTCACTGCAGTATTGCTTATAAGTAAGAAAATTTGGAAGCAACTTAAATGTGCATTAATGGGGAACTGATTAATTAATTATGGAACTTTCATACTATTCCCCTCTGTCATCTTGGGAAAGTTACTTAACCCCTCAATTCTGATTCTTTTATCTATAAAATGGGAATAATTAGAGTATCTGTATCAGTCATAAAGTTACTATGAGGCTTAAATAAACATGAAGAACCCTTAAAACTGTGTCTGGCATATGATAAGTACATAGTATATGGCAGCTACCATTATTATTCTTCAGCTTTTTAAAATAGAATATTCTAGGGAGTGAGGTGAGGGGAAAAGGTGGTCAAAAGGCACAAATTTCCAGTTTTAAGATAAATCCTAGGGACGCAATGTACCATGATGATTATAGCTAACACTGTTGTATGATATATATGACAGTCATTAAGGAAGTAGATCCTAAGAGTTCTCATCACAAGGAAAAAATTATTACATATGAGATGATAGATGTTAACTAAACTTACTGTGGTAATCATTACATGATATATGTAAATTAAGTCATTAAGTTGTACAATCTAAACTTATAGAGTGTTGTATATCAATTGTATCTCTATAAAACCAGGGAAAATGGGGCACCTGGGTGGCTCAGTGGTTAAGCCTCTGCCTTCAGCTCAGGTCATGATCCCGGAGTCCCAGGATGGAGCCCCGTATCGGGCTGCCTGCTCGGTGGGAAGCCTGCTTCTCCCTCTCTCACTCCCGCTGATTGTGTTCCCTCTCTGGTTGTTTCTCTCTCTCAAATAAATAAAATATTAAAAAAAATAAAACAAACAAACAAACAAACAAAAAACCTGGGGAAAACCCCAGAGAATTAGCTTTTACATAATGTGTTTTTTTTAAGTTTTAGTTTAAATTCCAGTTAGCATACAGTGTAATATTAGTTTCAGGTGTACGATATAGTGATTCAACATTTCCATACAACACCTGGTGCTCATCACAAGTGCTGTCCTAATACCCATCAGCCATCTAGCCCATCCCCCACCACCTCCCCAGTAACCATCAGTTTGTTCTCTATACTTAAAGTCTGTTTCTTGATTTGCCTCTCTTTTCTTTCTCTCATTTGTTGTTTCTTAAGTTCCACATATGACAGAACTCACATAGTATTTGTCTTTCTCTGACCACCTTATTTCATCTGGCATAATACATTGTTAACTGAAAAAACTAGAGCATGATATTAGTGATATCATGCTCTAATTTTCTGCTGTTAAAGATTAGGGATGTGTGCCTACAGAAAATCGTCATCTACAGAAATGACCATACTTACTACGTTATACGCATATATACATATAACTATGTACAGAAGTGCTGCAGTCTTTCTCTTTCTGGTTTTATGTGGTCTCTTGGCACTGTAAAGAGCTCAACAGTGTGAAGTAAGCCCTGAGAAGGATAGAAACATCCAGACGGACTATGGGGACATTTTCTTGTTAGACCCTCATAACCCAACTGTCATGAAGTTAGATAATAAATTATCTTGGAAAACAAAACTATAATTCTTGTATGGTGGACTTGTGAGAGTCATACCTTCTACCCACAACGTTGTGCTTTCTGAATTTCTAAAAATAAATATACATTATTTTTATAGTAAAGAAATGACAGTCATTACTTCCCCAGATAGTCCCTTCTAAGTGAATCTGTTCCCTCATTAGCATCAGCTCAAAGATGGAGCTTTGATCATCTACAGATTAGATGATTCTATCATGTCTTACCTATAGCTGCAGCTGGTTTTTTTTGGATTTTGTTTATTAATTTGACAAAGAGAGAGATCACAAGTAGGCAGAGAGGCAGGCAGAGAAAGAGAGGGAAGCAGGTTCCCCACTGAGCAGAGAGCCCGATGTGGGACTTGATCCCAGGACCCTGACATCCTGGCCTGAGCCACCCAGGTGCCCCTAGCTGCAGCTGTTTTAATCAAGAATGACATCTCTTCCTAGCTGGACCAATCATATTCTCTTTCTGAGAACATAAAACCAGAACACTGAGGGAATAAATTGGGAAAAGAAGGAGAATGAAACGGATGCAGGGATGGGAAAGACAGGCAGGATGGGTCCTGAGAGACCAAAGGGTGACCTTGATTCCTAATAGATATTACAGCCCATTGGACCTGGGCTATAACTAACTTCTTATGTCTAGATGCTTGTGAAGATGATAAACTCCCCACTGTTGAGCTAGCTGGGGTTCTCTTCCTTGCAACTAAAAGATCTCTAACCAGAATATCAAGTGGTTAGCCTTTTGCACATAGGACATGAAGAATCATCTTGACTTCTGAGGCATTCTCATATTACATATTATTACTCATAGTAATTAGAAGGATCACTGTTTATTTGACCTTTTTCTCCATGCATAGAGCTCGGATTACCTCATAATTACCTATGTGCTCACTTGTTGACTCTGAACAATTATTTGTCCTTCCACTGGCCTCCCACTAACTGGCTCATGTGGACTCAAGGCAGGTGAATGGGTTTTACTATTTCCTAAGCAAACTTTAGGAAGTGAGCTGCTGTCAAGGGAGAGAAGCGCTGGTCGAACACAGCGGCCTCCGTATGACTTGCAGCATTGCTTCCTTCTAGCTCTAAAGTTAATTGAAATTGCCACACACATTCAAATCCAGTGACCATTTCTTTCTAGAATAAGGCAGTTGGCTAAGAACAGGATGTAGGCTTAGTGGACTCCGTGATTAAAGTGCATTCAATCTCAAGGAGACTAGATGACTGCAGGCATTTGCAGAGGCAGAATGCAGTGGGGCAGAGAGAAGCCGGTCAGGAAGGCCACACGTCCGTGGTGCTGCTTTCCGCCTTACCACTCACTCTGGCTGTATCTGCACCTGGTAGAAAAACTGCAATCTAAGAATTGACTGGTGTGCCCGCGGCATGCGACGCCCTGCGTTACATGTAGCAAGGGATGGATTTGGTCATTTGACAAACTTTTACTGAGCACTCGCCATGTAGGTGTCACTGTTTCACGACGAACAATATCCTACTCTTGCTCTTGAGGGACAGCCCTTCGCCTCTCTGGTTCTCAGTCCTCGCAGATCAAGTAAGAAGCAAATGAGATAATTTCTAAGATCATATCCAGCTCTAAACTTCTGTGCCTCTCAGCATTCCCTCCTAGGCCTCTGGACCCCTTTAGTGTAGGGGTGAGGCAAAAAGACTGGTTTGTTGTTTTAATTCAAGCAAAAGTTTACAAGGAAGGATTAGTTTTCAAACATGCATTACAAGCAGTATATATATATATAAATTTTTTCATTCTTTAAAAGATTTTATTTATTTATTTGAGACAGAGAGCACAAGTGGGGGGCAGAGGGAGAGGGAGAAGCAGACTTCTGGCTGAGCAGGGAGTCCGGTGCAGGGTTCAATTCTAGGACCCCAAGATCATGATCCAAGCCGAAGGCAGAGATGCTTAACCAACTGAGCCAACTATGCACTCCTATATATTTCTTTCAAATAGCATATATTGATTTGACTTCAGTAGAATAGTGTTTCTCCCTAAATCTTTGTTAGAAGTTGAACCTTTCTCTGGAATTTCATGAATGCTTGATCTTTACTCATGATGGTTGTGAGTCCAGGAGCAGAATATTCAAACCACTGAATTTTGACCAACTGCCTAGTGTGGCAGTACCCCTGCCCAGGACCTTATGGCAGAGACAAGCTGGGGACACTCCAGGAACACTGTAGCTGGGGCCTTGACCCAGATCTTGAACCCTACACAGGCAGGCTAGGCATCACTACCCTGGGGCCACAGGGACTCCTCCTAGCCTACATCTGCATTGTGCTCCCTCTTTCTTCTGGACACGTCCTGACTCATCTCCCCATTCTTTCTCAGGTGGGAGGAAGCCCCAGGGGATTTTCTACGCCACACACATGGCAGAAAAAAAATTCTAAGAAGGATAATCTGTCCTGATATAGAAAAAAAATCTAAAAGAAAGATCCTAAAGGCTCCCAACAGAAGACATTTTAACTGCGCTCCTATGACAAAGAGGTCTACCCATCAAATCAGTGAAATTGGACATTTTGGAAACCTGAATCACAGTAATATGCCAGTAATGCTTTCTAAAGCCAAATGTTAGTAACTGGCCAACAAACAGAAATGTTGAAGGGACCTAGGTTTCTTGGAGGCTATAGCCTATTAGTCAAGGAAGGAAAATAAGACATGGAGGACCCAAGCAGGAGGAGAATGGTAAGAGGGCAAGGAAATGAGTGATAAATCTTTTAGAACCCATTGGGTAGTTACAGAGGGCAAAGCGGGTAAATTATTTTCCATAAGGGACTTACATAATCAGTTCAAGGTTTTATTAATGCTCTGCCTCCCTGATGGGGGCTGCAGATTACATCTGTGGGTTTGGCTAGCACGAGCATTTACATCCACTGAGGCTCCGGGCAAAAGGCTTGCAAGATCAGACTGGAACCAAGATAATTCTAATCCAGAGCGGCCAGCGGGCTGCCTGGAGCAGGATGTAGTTTAAGTCAAAAGGGTCCCCACTGAAAGGGCCTTAAACATCACACAGCGGTCTTAACTATAGAAACGAGCCCTTTTTTGGCCTAAAACTCCCAACATCAGAGGCTGTTGCCCCAAACCCAGACAGGGTTGAAAGAGAAAAGCTTAAAATAGGCAAAAGCTTTAATTAAACTACAGTAAAGGGGAAACTAACATCTTTATCAGTATTCTTCTTCATACACTATTGATTCTAGAGCAACAGAATTCTCATCTCCCCGATATCACTCCAGATTCTTCAGAGATCTCTGCCTGGGTTGGGTACCAAGTCATTCTATTAATTCAAAATTATTCATTAAATGTCTGTGTGCCGGACACTGTTCTAGGACATGCTGGATCCTAAACCAAACAAGTTAGATGAAGTTCTCCTTCAAATGTGTCGTCCTTCTTCATGAACTGCTTTTTCTTTTTTTGTTTGTTTGTTTTTAAGATTTTATTTGACAGTGAGAAACACAGCGAGAGAGGGAACACAAGCAGGGGGAGCGAGAGGGGAGAAGCAGGCTTCCCGCCGAGCAGGGAGCCCGATGTGGGACTCGATCCCAGGTCTCCGGGATCATGACCTGAGCCGAAGGCAGTCGCTTAACCAACTGAGCCACCCAGGCGCCCCACATGAACTGCTTTTTGTCTGCACATTGGAATTCTGACTATCTTCAAAATTTTAACACAATTGGTCCCTCATTCACGTATTCTTCCAACAAATTCTGGTTGGACACGTAACTATGCACAGAGTCCTGGCTCAGGTAGTAAAGATACAACCGTGAAAAAGAGTCATTCCCTCAGCACATGGTCTGTGCGGGATACAAAAAGCTAAAGCAAGGGTGCCAGAAAGGAGTACCCAAAAGGAAGTAATGTCTAAGTGCTTCTCTGTTTCTCACAGCACATACAGGAAGGAGGCTGTCTTGGCTGGAGGTGACCGGGATGTCTAGCTGCCCCAGGCTCTGCCTGGCCAACCTACGGACGGAGGATCACTGTCTCAGCAGTGGTACCCTATTCACGGCATCATTGTTGGTCTGGTCTAGGCTAAGTCCCGAAAGATACGGAGATGCTAACTTGGAGCACACATATGCAGAGCCCTGCGGGTATTCCTTTAACAAGCCTTCATTGAGCAACTGCTATATGCCAGACGCTGTGCCTGGGGCTAAGAATACAACAGTGAACAAAGGACCTGTGCTTAAGGAGCTTTTACTCTAGTGGGGAAGACAGACAAATGGGCAAGCAATTACAATACTATGACATAAGTACTCTACTGGAGGAAAAATCAAAGGGTTATAGGACTTTACCCAGGTCTGAGAAATCAGAGATTTACGAGGCAGTAAAATAAAGTTAAGACCATCAAGTAGGTGGAGTGAGAGCGGGAGGAAAGGCATTCCAGGGAGAAAAATATGGTAAAAGTGAGATAACCATGGCAAATCTCCTTTTGCTATCCCCATAAGCCCTATCCTTAATACAGATTCCTCGCTATCTAAAAGTAGAGTATGGCACCTTTCATAAATCAAAATAAAGCAAAGGTGAAGCAATTTTACGGCTCATTTATATGGAATATTTTTGAGTATTCCCACACCTAAAAAAATAACCTTTTTTTTTTAAGATTGTATTTATTTATTTGACAGAGAGAGAGATCACAAGTAGGCAGAAAGGCAGGCAGAGAGAGGAGGAAGCAGGCTCCCCACTAAGCAGAGAGCCCGACGAGGGCCTCGATCCCAGGACCCTGAGATCATGACTTGAGCCGAAGGCAGAGGCTAAACCCACTGAGCCACCCAGGTGCCCAAAAATAACCTCTTTTAGGCTTTTCTGATACCTGAGGACACATATTGCTAATGGATGCCCAAAATAAACTGAGATAAAACACAGATGTTTCCAGACACAGTTTAAAGCTATGGTGACTGCGGATGGTTCCCAAGGAAGGAACTTAATGAGGCCACTCTTGCTGCTTGGGACATGCACTGCCTCTATAAAGACTAGCTGCAGCAATGGCCACAATCGCCAAACTATGGAAAGAGCCAAGGTGCCCATCAACAGATGAATGGATAAAGAAGATGTGGTACATATATACAATGGAATACTATGCCTCCATCAGAAAGGATGAATACCCAACTTTTGTAGCAACATGGACTGGACTGGAAGAGATTATGCTGAGTGAAATAAGCCAAGAAGAGAAAGTCAAGTATCACATGGTTTCACTTACTTGCG
>PITA01001246.1:0-126097 GCA_004023965.1 Spilogale gracilis | reverse complement strand
GACACAGAAACAAACTGAGGGACTTGGAGGGACGGGGGTGAGGGATGGGAGAGCCTGGTGGTGGGTACTGGGAACACCTAAAGCGTGGACCACTGGGTGTGGGGAATGGGGAATGAATCCTGAAACACTGGAAAAAAAAAATTTTAGTAACAATAAAAAAAAAATAAATAAAATTTAAAAAAATAAAAAAAAATAAAAAATAAAAGACTAGCTGCAAGACAAATGCTGAACAACACTGTTTTTGCTTCTTTTTTTTTTTTTTTTTTTTGGTAAAAACAAAAATCCTCCACATTTCTTTAGGTTAGTGAAAACAGGTACTGATGTAGGTCTTTTGTAAAAGGGAGTGGCTTAATGGCAACTTTCAAAAATCAGTATGCCATCTTTTTTCACTCCTCTGTACTTTGCCCTGTTCCCCTCCCTGCTTGGCTCACTCATGCTTTAGGAGCCAGCTCAAAACTCACCTCCTTGGTGAAAGATCCTCAGGCAAAATCAGTCATTCTGTCCTTTCTGCTTCTACAGTGATGACTGGACGAACCAAATATCTGGACCTTGTCTGATTGTGAATTCTTTTCCTGATATGTAGAACAATTTCATAAGAAGACACAGATATGAAATTAAATCATGTTTTATTCATTTATCAAGCTCTTTAACAAAAGGATAAATTGAGAAAACAACCAAGTATCATATATTATCTGTGTCATTACTCTTGGTATTCATCTTTTTTTTTTTAAAGATTTTATTTATTTGACAGAGAGAAACAGCCAGAGAGGGAACACAAGTAGGAGAGTGAGAGAGGGAGAAGCAAGTTTCCCGCCGAGCAGGGAGCCCGATGTGGGACTCGATCCCAGGTCTCCGGGATCATGACCTGAGCCGAAGGTAGTCGCTCAACCAACTGAGCCACCCAGGCGCCCTTGGTATTCATCTCTAAAAATTGATGGCAATGATAGAGTACTGGGTGTGGGGCATAAACAATGAATCTTGGAACACAGAAAAAATAAAATAAATTTAAAGTAAAAAAAATAAAAATAAGTAAAAAAATAAAAGCTTAAAATAGGAAAGAAATTGATGGCAATGTTGAATTGAATATATAATAATTTAAAGAATTCATACTGTTAAATAACTGATTTACTTTTGCTACCATTCTATGCTCATCTCTAAATATTTATATGGATTGTTTTTTTAAGACCATATTTATTTGAGAGACAGAGGCAGAGATAGAAGAGAGAGAATGAATGGGGAGGAGAGGGAGATGCAGGGTCCTGGCTGAGCATGGAGCTATGGCTGGACTGGACCCCAGGACTCTGGGAGCATGACCTGCAGATGCATAAACGACTAAGCCACTCAGGCGCCCACACCGTTTTGTTTTGTTTTTTTTTTTTTAACTTTTTTTTTTTTTAAGATTTTATTTATTTGACAGAGAGAAACACAGCCAGAGAGGGAACACAAGCAGGGGGAGTGAGAGAGGGAGAAGCAGGCTTCCCGCCGAGCAGGGAGCCCGATGTGGAACTCAATCCGGGGTCTTCGGGACCTTGACCTCAGCCCAAGGCAGTCGCTCAACCAGCTGAGCCACCCAGGCGCCCCCTTTTTAAAACTTTTAATAGTTGTTCATTACTTTTCTGATTGTCTGATATACTGGCCAGAGAGAGGATAATTGGAATAATGCCTTTGAAATACTGTCTCAAGAAAAGTCTTCGTATTTTCATTAGTAATTTTTGCAATCTTTTTATTCCGAATCCAGTTCCTTTATTTTGTAACTTAAATGACTCCTCTCCTTGGTAGACACCGAATATCACATAAAGGGGTGCCCCAGCACATGCTCAGTCCTGAAATCATACTTCGACTTACTGTTCCCGTATTAAGCCCTCTCCTGGGGACACCCACTATTTCCTGGATCTATAGTCCTCTTCCTTCCCCACTGGGGGGTAGTTCAAGCTCTTATTTTTCACCCCCCCCAAACAAGAACCCCCTGATTTATGCAGCCAACTATTCGACGTGAGATTTGTAAAATGCAAACCTTTGGGATGAGTTTCGTCCGGCCACGGAGTTTAGGTGCTGACTCTGGGGCTTGCCCCGTCTCGCCCCGAAGTCTAAGCAGTGTCCTAATGCTTGCAGTAAGTATGCACCCCAGCTCGGCGAGCTGTGTTTTGGGGGTGGGGGTTGGGGGGCACTTACTAAGAGATTATCCGCCATCAAGGTCAGAGCCCCATCCGAGGCAGGCCCGCGGGTGCCTCCAGCTTGCTCTGAAACTACGGGTTTTTCCGTCCTAAGTACCTCACGTTCTCGGGATCCCGAGACCCCTCTCTACAGAACCGTCCGACGACCCCACTCAGTCCCCCCGCGCCCCCGCGTGTCGCAGCAAAACCACCGCGGTTTGCATCCTCCCGGTTGTCCCGCTCGTCACGGTCCCCGCGTCCCCGCCCCGCAGCCCGTCCGCCCGAGGGCGGGGAGACCCCGCGCTCCCGCAGCCGCAGGGCCTGCCGTCCGAGCGGCCCGAGGGCGCGGCGCGGCTCTTCCGGGGTCGCGCACGCCGCCGGCCGGTCACGTGGCGCGCCGGTAGTCACGCGGGCGCCGCTCAGCTGACCGGGGGCTCACGTGAGGCCGCCGGCCGGAGCGAGGGGACGGGCGGGCCATGGCGAGCTCGGGGCTGTGGCTCCCGCTGCTGCTGGCGGCAGCGCTGGGCGGCCGGGCGGCGGCCGTGTGGCCCTGGCCGCAGTCCATCCGCACCTCCGGCCCCCACTACGCCGTCTTCCCGCACACCTTCCAGTTCCGCTACGACGTCGGTTCGGCCGCGCAGCCGGGCTGCTCCGTCCTCGACGAGGCCTTCCAGCGCTACCGCGACCTGCTCTTCAGCTCCGGCTCCTGGCAGCCCCCGGAGCCCACAGGTGAGTCGGGCCCGCCCCGCCGCGCCCCCGGGGCGCCTCCCCTGACCTCCCGATACGCCCTTCCTCTGGCTTCTGCCCGACGCTGTCGCCCAGTCACAACCCGCCGGTCTCCCCTTCCTCCCGCGCCTTCTCTCCAGCTGCCATGTCGGCCTCCCCGCTCGGCTCCCTGCTTCACCGAGCGCACTGCTGGAGCCGGGGTTTCTCCGGCATCCCGGCCCCGCCCCCCCGCTCCAGGGCACCCCCCCCCCCGGGCCCTGTGTCACCAAGATTGCCTGCGGTTCCATCAGGATATCACGTTGCTGAAAGTACTGTGCTAAGAGACATCGAAGGTGATCGCTCTGACCGTGTTCGGGTGTCTCAGGGTCCCAGAATGAGGCCAAAGATTGGCAGGATAAGACCTTAGAGATGATTTGATGTGTGCAAAATTAACATAAAAGTGTCCGACGCATGGCGTGTCCAGTAAATGTCAGAGAAATCGAAGAGCACTTCCATAGGGAAATGAATTTCGAGCAGTCACTTAAAGTGGGGTCGTGGCTGTAATTGACCGGGACGTTAAGAGTATTCCAGGGAGGAAGGAAGGCTTGAGCAGAGGCCCAGTGCTGGTGTTCAGGGTCAGGTCTGGGCAGTGGGGGAGAATGAAGTTGAGGAGAAGTGTGGGATTGAGATGAAGTCAGGAGTGCTTTGAATACTGCTTTCATCTAAAACAGCAGGGGTGAGCAGTTTTCTTTAAGGCATTTGCTGAAAATTGTGCTTGAGGATTATTTCACAGCAAATTGGTAAGAAAAAGTCAGCAACACGGAGGAACAAAATTCCACTTTCTGGCTTAAAATTTAGAGCTTTCTTCACCCTATTTTGGAATCTGGTTCCAAAATTGGGTGAATAGGTAGTTATGGGGGGAGGCCCTATTTATGACTGGGCCATACGGTAACATCATCTTGTACTCTGTTTCACGTCTGATTAAATTACATTCACAAATATTCTCATTTGATTTATAGAATTAAGGGCATTTCATTAAAAAGATGATACTTAGTGATAGATAATTTAAGAAAAGAAACAAAGTCTCAGCATCAGGGTAGTTCTTAACCGGTAAGATAGATTTGGCCATGAACAATAAGAGGCCGGGTATTGTGTGTGATAGATCACGTATTTCTCTGAATTCTTTATGACAAGTAATGCCTTAGACAAGAGTGGCACTCAGAATGTGTTTATTTCGGTATAGAAAAGTCAGGGCCTGGCTTGTGCAAAAAAAGATCTGTGATCTAATTGGTGTGTGCCTATTCCAGTGCTGGGTACTCAGGAGGTTACAAGAAAGCATGCCCAAAGGTAGACTCAGGGCGCCTAGGTTGTGCAGTCACTGAAGTGTCCCAGTCTTGGTTTTGCCTCAGGTTATGATCTCAGGATCCTAAGATAGAGCCCCACATCAGTCTCCACCTTCTGTGGCGAGTCTGCTTGAGATTTTCTTTCCCTCTCCATGCCCTTCCTGCTTATTCCTTCTCCCTCTCTCCCCCCCTCTCTCTCTGTCTCGAATAAAGAAATCTCAAAAAACTACAAAAAGTAGGCTCAACCTCTGAAGTCTAGTTGGGGAAATATGAAGCAAAAGAACACACTGTATTATAAAATGTTTGAAATATAATTAGAATGTTTGCTACTATGGTATAACTTAGGATAATTACTATACATTTAAATTATGCCATTGCCTCCATTGCTATAGGTCTAGAGTGTCATGAAGAAAATAGAAATGGGGATGATATGTGACAATGGTGTCCCAGTAAATTCCCTAATGATTTAGAGACAGATAAAAAACTAGGTAAGATGTTTATTTCAATTTGTTACCTTATTGTGAATCAGTTTGCTATATTTGAGGGTTCTTACCCATTAAGAGATAATGGTTTGGATCAACATTACTAAAGACAAAGAAGTCAGTGCCTTCTCTATTGTTCTTCCTATGCAGCCTTCCTTTGGAATATTCGTTTCCTGGAAGGCTTTCAGATGACTTGAACAGTAATCCTCTTTTTGCAAAAACAAGGATGAATCCCTGGAGGGAAAAGCAAAGTCAGCACCACCCAAACCAGACTGTATTTCTCTATGGGGCTGATTTTAGTAAAGAAAACAACATATGCAATTTAAAACTTAGCTTTAAACAGCTTTCCATCTCCTTCCACATAACTTCCTTGTAGGTTCTGGGCCAGTGTTCTTAATATAGCACAGCTTCTGCTTTTGATCGCAACCTGGAATTCAGTGGAATCCATACTTCCCTGAAAAACAAATCCATTATTGAGGCTTGATTTGCTTCTGAATTCCCCTTTAAGGACTCGATGTACTCCACCACTTGAGGAATGGTCTATGGAGGTGTTTAGTATTTGCCACCTGTCTTTGTCATTGAGAGGCATTTCTGCCAACCGAAGGGTGTGTGTTGCATGTTGTTAAACCTGTTAAATGGAATTAGTTTAAGCTCTAGATACTTGAAGGGAGCCTAATTCTCTGTTTTGATTATTAAGCCGCATCTTGTTTATGAATCAAAGATCTGATTGCTGGGGATAGCACCTATCTAATGTTGCCCCAGATACTTTTCTGGCTGCCTGATGGAGTTGATAAAGCTCCAGATTTTCAGGTAAAATGGCTAAATCTGATTATGTCACTTGACTGAATTCTTCTTTGCCTTTCTGAAACTAGTCAATGGAAGCCATAATACGTAATGGTTATTTTTAAAGTTCCCAGCCAGTTGTGATAGTCACAAACATGTGTGTGAGTTACTTAGGATGCCACTGTCCCTGAATAGAATAACTCTTTTTATTTTAGAATGGAAGGAAGATTATTATATGAGGATCTGGATCCTTCTGCAGCCATTATCAATATTTGATTCGCTCATTCTCAGACATGAAACAAGTGACTAATAAGTGGCATAGTTGATAATCTAAATTTCCTAAAATACCTCCTTTTGTCATTCCTTCTATTATATGCCTGGAACATAAGAGATCTTCAATTTATTTGTTGGATATATTAACTTAAGAGGACTGCTCTGTATAAAAGTAGAAAGTCTCATGATTTTTGTCTATTTCTAAGAGCATCAAAAAGATGATTTGCAGGTTTTATTTAGAAATGACTGCCTTTTGGTTTTCAAATTTGGAATGTTATGTGAATTCCAGGGAAAGGAGGATCACTGTGTGCTGTGGTCCCAGCTCAAACTACTCTTATCTCGTTACAGAATTGGAGATGCCTTGGGAGTGCATCTAGGAACTGTAGGAGGGAAACAGATAAGGTTGGGCAGCTGCGCAGGGGAGAAGGAGCAATCCTGATTAGTGCTGCACTTTAATTGCATAGTGGCTATGGCCCTTTAAGCTTTTCCACGATAAGGACAAGTTAATCCTGTGATTAAGGATCACTTTATTGCCACAGAATTTACTGCTTGAAACAAAAAGGAAGAAAACTACAGAGGAAGAACATTTTGTAGTAGAATTACTTTTCTTGTGAAAGGGGTATGTGGAGAATGGAGGGATACATAAGGAGGAGAAATATCAGCATTTGGAAGGAAATGTGTTGCAGGATAGTTTTTAGTGAGGGCCAGAATGATTGTGCTCCACTTTGAATCCCAAGGCCTAAACTAGCTTGGTCTCTAATCCTCAACCAGCCTCTTTCCCCACAACCTTGTTTTCTTTATTGTTAAATCATAATACTTTCCCAATAGCCCGGGATAGTACTGAGCCCAAGAACCTCAGCTTGGTCAGAATGTATGTAGGTATCTTTGGTCTGGTTTATGAAAAATTCGAGTCTTCCTTTCTTGAACTATTGTCGCTCTCCCTGCCTTGGATATTCTGCTTGAAAACCTATATGGTAAAGGACTCTGGGTCTGGAACAAGATTTATTTAGGAGTCAGCCAGAGAATGTTCATTAATCATTTGTTTAACTATGTGTCTTCAGGCAAATCGCCTAATTCCCAAGTAGCTGCTGCTTTTTAAAAAAATCTGTCTCCATTTCAAGCGTTTCTGAAGCTAACAGGGAGACAGTGATGACTATCTTTACAATCTTTGAAGGAAGGTACAGTAGAAGTAGGTGAATTTAAAATAAAACAATAAAAATTAAGTCTGAGCCCCAGAGCTGCCCTTCCTCCCATCTCCTTCCATCTCACGTCCTCATCTCCAAACAGAAGAGTGAAACAGGGCATGGCAGGGTTTTTGGTTTTGTTTTCGTTTTTGCCAGTTAGTACTTTGTTTTTGTTTTTAATAGCAAGTGTGAGCTTGTTTTTTCTTATAGCTACACAGTTTTTTGCTGGGGCACATTGTCAATTTCTTAGCCTCTTTAAGAAATAAACCGAAATCCTTTTCCTGTGGCTTGCATTTACTGCCCAACCAATACTTCTTTTAGAAATTGAAGAGGTTACTTTTATATTTCTGCATCTTCCTAAATGTCCTGTGCTGTTCCTGGAAATAAGTGATAAGGAGAGAGACTATGTGCATCAGCAAGAGGGTTAGCCGGTTGGACTAGGGGTTCTCCTCCACCTTTGTGGAGGCGCTGACAAGGAGGGTAGTCGAAGAGAGGAGGTTGGATCTGCAGAGGTGATAAAGTTTTAGGTGTCAAGGGTGTTCTGTGATCTACCTCAAGGTTTATGGATCTGTGATCCATCGTAATAGAGAAATAGATTTGCTTTTCTTCTCAATTCCTGATTATAGTGAATAAGACCTATTACCGTGTCAGCTTCTCTCTTTCATTTCCTTTGCTTCTGTTTTAAGCTTTTCTTATTGCTTAAGCTTCCTCAGTATTGCACTCAGCCCTGACCTCTAGCCAGTAGTGGTGTCTGTTGATATCTCCTTCTTGAAGGTAATCGGGCTTGGGTACACTGTAGAGCTCTTTCCTTTGGAAGTGTACGTTCGGACGCAGGAAGTTTGGGTGCTTACCACCTTGGGTGTCAGTAAGCAGCGTCCCCTTCGTTTGCAAAGCTTTAGGAGCAAGGCAGATGGCTTTCAAGGTACACTGTGTCCTGGTTTAAAAGTTTAACTGTTGACTTACTTGATCTTGTCCCAGTGGTAACTAGTACTAAGATCCCACATTAGTGGCTTTGGTCTTTGGACTAGAGCCGCAGTCCTCGTTTGAGGCAAATTTAGAGTTCTGAGCTCATGCCCCTTTTATATATTGGAGTCTCAGTCTATTGCCATACAGGGGGTCCTCACACGGTTAGTGGAGCCTTCGGGCTCCTGTTAGAAGTTCATGAAAAGCGCTCAGAGAAGCTGTTCCGATGGCATGGCTATCCCACAAGGCACCCCAGCTCTGGGCTCCTCCAGCCAAGTGGCAGAACTGACTTCTTAAGAAAAAGGAAGTAGAAGATGGAAGGAAACTAGCATTCATTGAGTGTCTAGCACTTGCTGTATATTATGCCCTTTAGTCTTATAGTAGCTCTGTGAGGTTGGTGTTATCCTCGTCCTTCAGAACCGAGACTCACAAAGGCTAAGCAGCATGTGCAGGGTCTCGCAGCTAGTAGTTGTGGAGCAGAAATTCCAGTCAGGTCTATTTGTCTACTAAGATTTTGCTCTTTTCCGTGTGCAATCTTGGGCCAGTCTACCACTCATAAATCTTCTCACCAAGCATTATACCAATTAGTGATTTGGAAAATTACTGGCCTTTGGTAGGAGGCCTCTGGTCACACCTCAGTGTTAATTATCTCCGATAGTAACTTCTAACATCTAACTGCTTGATCAGTAGCCCTCAAGTTATGAGTGTTCTGATCCCGCACCCATCATTCTCACATTCCGGCAGTGTTTCTAGCCATCTTCCTTCTTTCCTTCCATCCTTAGTACAAATTGTACCTATTTATTTATTTTTTTAAAAGGTTTTAAGATTTTTAAAAATATTTTATTTATTTATTTGACAAAAACACAGCTGCAGAGGGAGTGAGAGAGGGAGAAGCAGGCCCCCTGCCGAGCAGGGAGCCCGATGCGGGGCTCGATCCCAGGTCCCTGGGATCATGACCCGAGCCGAAGGCAGTCACCCAACCAACTGAGCCACCCAGGCGCCCCACAAATTGTATTTATTAAGCAACTATAATTTATCAGTAGCACTTGTCCAAGAATATTAATTGAACTTTCCTTGTCCTTAAAGAATTTATAGTCTCTGGAGGTGGGAATACAGACATACAGTAAAATGATTTTTTTTTTAAGATTTCATTTATTTATTTGACAGAGAGATCACAAGTAGGCAGGGAGGCAGGCAGAGAGAGGAGGAAGCAGGCTCCCCGCTGAGCAGCCCAATGCGGGCCTCGATCCCAGGACCCTGAGACCATGGCCTGAGCCGAAGGCAGAGGCTTTAACCCACTGAGCCACCCAGGCGCCCTCAGTAAAGTGATTTTTGCTGATAAGTACCAGGTACTTTGCAAACACCTGACCCGAGTGTGTGTGTTGGGGTGGAGGAAAGGGTACATTTTGAGAAAGCCTCCATAAAGAGCTGTCCCGTCATGTTTGAAAGTAGGAGTTGGTGGAGATGCAGGCAGTAGTCCACATGGAAAGAACTGCATGTGGGAAAAGCCTTCAGGAAAGAAGCCTTGATGTCATATATTTAAGAAACTTAGTGTCACTGTGGTTGAAGCACACAGATCTAGGGTGGTTCAGCAGGTTAGCTATGCAATACAGAAGCTTGAGAGATTGAGTTGGAATACCTCCAGGGGACAAGAAGCTCCAAAAGGTGACCATGTGAGGGTGTTATGGTGTTGTTGGATAACTGCTAAGCTACAGTGTGGCTTAGTTCTTCCTCTTGAGTGTCGAAATCACCTAGGATGAAAGCCAGCCTTGGAATGCAGAGGAAGACTGTGGACCAGGATCCAAAGTCTTGGGTAATAAAGAGGTGACCAGGATATTGCAGAATGCTGGTGACAAGGAGGGGCTTGTAGGGGTGGGTGATGTGTAGCCCAGGTGGCTTGGAGGAGGAGAAGAAACAGCAGTTACAGGAATGGAGTGTGGGTCCTGACAGAAAGGAGCAGAAGTGTCAATATAGTGCGCAGTGTGACAAGATGATGGCAGTGTGGTATGGCAGATCCTCCCGACTATAACTGCCATGAAAATGAGCTCCAGAGACAAGCAAGCTTCATACACATGGCAGAGTTTAATATATGGTAAAGGAAACATTTCTAATCAAAAGTACAAAGGTGTTTAGTCAGTACATATGTAAGAACGGCTGCTTATCCATTTGGGAAAAAACAGAATTAAGGCTATGTCTCATATCAAACACAAAAGTAAATTCCGGTTGGTTAGAGATCTAAAGATAAAGGCCATGCCATAAAACTATTAAAAGGATAAGAAACTGTTCATACAGTCCCAGAGGCAGAGGAGGCTTTTCTAAGCAAGCAGGTAAAAGAAACCATAAAGGAAAAGACAAATAAATTTGACGACCTAAGAATCAAAGCAAGAGAACCCTAAGGTTAAAGAAATAAGGACAAAATGGGGGAACTATTTGCAGTCTTAGACATGTTAGGGGCGCCTGGGTGGCTTAGTCGGTTAAGCGTCTGTTTGCCTTCAGGTTAGGTCATGATCCTGGGGTCCTGTGATCGAGCCCCACATCTGTCTCCCTGCTCAGTGGAGAGCCTGCTCATCCCTCTCCCTCTGCCTGCCACTCTGCCTACTTGTGCTCTCTCTCTAGGCCAAGTAAATTTAAAAAAAAAAGAAAAAGAAAAAAAAGGTTAAAATCTAAAATCTAAAAAGAGCTCTGTAAATCTTTTTTTTTTTTTTTTTTTTTTTTTTTTTGTAAATCTTTTTAAAAGTGCAAAGAGTATGGCCAGTAAAAGGGTGCCTGGGTGGCTCAGTCAGTTAAGTATCTTACTCTTTTTTTTTTTTTTTAAAGATTTTATTTATTTGACAGAGAGAAACACAGCCAGAGAGGGAACACAAGCAGGGGGAGTGAGAGAGGGAGAAGCAGGCTTCCCGCCGAGCAGGGAGCCTAATGTGGGACTCGAACCCAGGTCTCCAGGATCATGACCTGAGCTGAAGGCAGTCGCTTGACCAACTGAGCCACCCAGGCGCCCCTAAGTATCTGATTCTTGATTTTGGCTCACATCATGATTTCATGGTCATGAGACTGAGTCCAGAGTTGGGCTCTGTGCTGGGCGTTGACCTGCTTAAGATTCTCTCTCTCCTTCTGCCCCTCCCTATCCTGCTGACTCCCTCTATCTCTCTTTCAAAATATATATATATATATATATATATATTTACAGATATATATATGTTTATAGATATATATACACACAAACACATATATACACATAGGTGTGTGTGGGAGGGGCAAGTAAATGTGAAGTAATTTTCAAATTCAGTCATTATATTTAAAATACAGATTGGGGTGCCTGGTTGGCTCAGTCATTAAGCATCTGCCTTCTGCTCAGGTCATGACCCCAGAATCCTGGGATCAAGCCCCGCATAGGGCCTCCTGCTCGGTGGGAGGCCTGGTTCTCCCTCTCTCACTCCCCCTGCTTGTGTTTCCTCTCTGGCTGGGTTTCTCTCTGTCAAATAAATAAATAAAATCTTTAAAAAATAATAATAATAAATCTGTGTATTTAGGGAAAAAAAAACTGAAAGACTGCAAAATGTTAACCTAAGTTATCTTTTGGGATCCAGAATTACAGGGAGGTGCCCTCTTGTGGATGGGAAGAGAGGAAGAGAACAGATTAAGTTTCAAAAGTAGGGGCAAACAAGAAAACTTTAAATTACAACATTTACAAAGAAGGTGGAAGGGAGAACATTCGGGATTCATTTATGGGCTGGATGGATTGCACTTCTGAGTGGACATTAGTGGTCTCTAGAAGGCGAAGTTCTTGGGACTCGTGGGAGGAGGCCCTATGGTCCAGACTGAATTCAGCAGCACTGTGGAGGGGCTGTAGGCTCAGGGGCAGTTGGGCTCTCAGATTCCTACTGTCCCAGGATAAGAAATTTGACAGGGGCGGCCTTGCCTCTTCCCCTAGTTACAACAGTGTACTTTTGTATGGGCTGCTTCCCAGGCTTCAAGTATCTTTCCCTGTTGGTAGCCTGGCAGACACCATCTCAGGGTTCAAGGTTCTGCTCAGAAGTCCTCTCCAAGGTGAAGCGTCCCTTCCTTTCTCAAGGTAGCTATAGTATCCACTCTAGCCCTAATCACACTACTTTGTAATTATTGTTTGTATCTGTCTCTCCTACTAGACTGTGAGCTCCTCAAGGGCAGGGACTGGGCTTGGTTTTATTTTGAACTGCCCCAGCTCCTAGCACAGTTCCAGATGTACAGTAAATGCTCAATATCCTGGTGGGAATGAAGAAATGAGTGGTAAATGAATGATGTCTAGGGCTTTCATTACACTGAATGTGGGGAGAGAAAGCCTGCGTGTGACAGAGACAAAGGTGGGAGTGGGAGGGGAACCATGTGGGCGTGGAAAATCAGCAAGGCTTAGGGGAGTAGCAGGACACAAGGGGGCAGGGTACACCTGAAAGCGCAGGAAGGTGCTTCGGCTGGCTGACTTCCCTGTGTCCACTCCAGAAGCCAAACCAAATGCCGCTTCCTCCATGCTGCCAATATCCTCTGAACTAAACACCCTGATATGATGGGAATATTTTGGTTCAGGGAGGAGCAGTTCGAGTACAAGGAGAAGCTGTTGTGCACGGAGGTAAAGACATAGTTTCTGGGTACCCTGATGCAGAAACGAGTGCTCCCTTCCAGAGAGTAGAAATGCCCAAATCTTTGGATTAACGGAGCCGAGGTTCTTCAGAGCAGTGCCTGAAAAAGCGCTTTCTGTACGCCTGGGTATCTTACCGTTCCCCACCCTAATCTCAGGACTTCACAGATCCTAGGTTTGGGCGTATAAAAGTAATCTCTCCATAAACTACTTGCCATTTATGCCTGATTATCATGTAGCACAATCATTATGCATACATAGCATTAAATGTGCATTTTTTAATTCTAGCATCATTCATTTTTTCAGCAAACATTTATTGAATGACTACCGTGTGTCAGGCACTGGAAATACAAAGATTGGCCCCTGAGATTGGCCCCTGCTGTTGAGGAACTTACAGCCTCGGTGAGGAGATAGACAAATAAACAGCATATATTAAGATAAGTGTTACGAAAAAATGTATGTATACGTTGTTTCATGATCTCATAGGAAGGTCTCTTAGGAAAGGGTGGGGGAATGACAGAAAAGTTTCATAAAAGAAAGAATCAGAGCTGTTTCATAATTAGGCGAGCTGTGGAGGCAATGAAAATTTTGCTTCACTTGGAGGAAGCCCTATGTGCAAAGGAAGGGATGGAGAAAATGTAGCATTTTTAGGATTCTGTAAAGAGTTCATTGTGTTACCATGAGAATTCCTGCATAGGAGCAGAGAAAAGATCTTCCTAGTAAAAGGTCACAGAGGATGGTAGATGGAAATGGAGAGAACAACGGGAGGTATTTTATCATTCAGGAGAGAATTTATGAGAGGCTGAATTAAGGCATTGACTCAGTGCGGGTGGGAAGGTGATAACGATATTGAGATAATAAGGATTTTGTTATAACTAGACTTACTTGGGTCTTTTCTTTTTAGTGTTGTAATCTCAGTGCTTAGCACAGGGCTTGACACATATAAGACCATTGGTAAATATTATGGGTGCATGAATTTTTAATCTACTCAGATAAGAGAATGAAGAGGTTTCTGGTCTGGATAAATCAATAGATGGTACTGTTATCAAACTGAGAGAGAAGATCAGCCAGGAAGGGGAATGAAGAGTTAGTTCAACTTAGTAGTTATGATTTGAAGGGCTTTTCAGCTACTTGAGTAGGCCTATGAGCCTAGAATCCCAGAAGAGTTGGCATGGAAAGGTGGATTTGGGAATCATCAACCAACTGTGGGATAGATGGCATTGTCCAAGGAGAGTGTAAGTGAAGAGAAAAAGAAGCCTGGAGACTTCGGCGAATGTAGGGGCTGGCGAAGGAAGGGGAGAACGAGGAAGCATATTCAAGGCGCTTGAAAGAAAACCAAGAGAGAGCTGTGTCCCCTAAGCTAAGGGAGTTTGGTTTCATGAACTTGAGGGATGTCTGTTGGTGCCAAGAGGTCCCCGAAGAAGTGAGTGGCCACCAGAATATTGTGTCTGGGACAGCAGGGATTTTTGTGTCTTGATCATTGCTGTGTCCCCAGCACGTAGAACAGCCTGGCACATAGTAAGCACTCAGTAAATAACTGTTGAACGAATGAATGAATAAAAAATGAATTGGAAAGGGTCCCCTGAACTTAGTTATAGAACCACAGGACCTTGGGGAAGTTATTTACGGAGGAGTGGAGGAACAGGAAGCTGTGTTATAGTCAACTAAGAAGTAGATGGGGTGTCAGAGTGGCTACCGAGAGAGGACTAAGGTTGGCCAACCCCGTGAGCGCTGTGTGCCAGGCACGGACTAAGCCCTTTACGCGCACCGACTCATTTAATCTTCCCAGCAGCCCAGTAAGGCAGGTACTAACAACGATCCCCAGTTTTCGGATGAGGAAACTGAAGCACAGAGGGAAAGTCACTTGCCTAGGGCCCCACAGCTGGAAGATGTTGGAACAAAGATTTGAACCGAGTTTTGTGTGCCTTTGAAGTTCAGCACTAACTGCCGAGGCTGCATTTCCCCTGGAGTTCTCTGGGCCCAGAAGGCAAGAGAGAGAGTCTGTTGGAGATGACATGGACTTGAAACCAGGAAGACTTGCAAATAATTGAATCCTGATGGGAAAGAATAAGATGAAAGAAATACTTGGAAGATTTGGGGGAAAAGGGAAATCATTATATAAGAGGGGCCTAAGATCTAGAGCACAGGTGAAAGGAAACCCCTTCCACCAGGATAGATGGCAAAGATAAAGCCCAGGCCTGTGTTGCAGATGTTTTTGTCAGGGAGGAGAGGGGACGTAGAGATGCAACTTCTGGTTGTTGAGAGGAAGGGCAGTGGTGACCGGGTTACAGACTTGAGGTTACAGACTTTGTTGTTATAAGGGCAATCGACCGGGTGGCTCCGATTTGAAGTAGCTGTTGGAGAGAACAGAAGAAAGCAGTGGGGGGACGCTCAGGGCAGCGTCAGGGGCCCAGCCAGGACGAGAGACCATGGTTCCACAGCAGCCCAGTCCTGCTGTTACATGATTTTCTGTTTTTCCTCAGCAGGATACAGTAGCCAGGGTCGGTGTCCAGGAGGCAGATGTTACTTGATCCACTGGGTGCAGAAGCAGAAGGAAGGGATGGGTTGCTGCACGTACTGGCTAGATTGTGTTTGAGGTGATAGGTCCGCACACCGAGGCCAGCAGGGAGGGAAGTGAAAATAGGAGAGAACTGAGAAAAGAAGAGTCATGGAAAGGTCATAGCACTGGCATCTGGAAAATGTTCAGCAGCGGGACTGTGGTAGGAGGTGGGTCTCAGGTGCTCCAGAGCTGACCTGTCTGTGAGGACTAGGCTGACTTGTGCCGCAAGGGGAGGAGGGCCAAGGGTAACTAACTTTGTTGTTGTAAACACTTCTGTACTGTTTGAATTGTTTTCCCCTTCTTAAATTTAGAAGGTGCAAACTTTTCAGTGACCCCGAGGAGAAGAGCACGTGTACCTGAAAGCCCGGGATGAGGGGGCAGTAGAGACAGGAGGTGATGGTCATGGACTGGGACCCTGGAGCACACTGTATGTGGAGTCACAGAGTATTAGCCTTTTGGAGGAAGAGCCAGAAGGTGGTCCTACTTTGCCGCTGTTCGCGGGGAGAAAATAGGAGCCCCGAGACTCGCTTAGCTTAGCAGCAGCACAACCAGAACCCAGCCTTCCCTATTTCCCAGCTCAGAGCTCGGTGCGCCGTGCTTCTTCCTGGGCGCCTGAGGCTTCAGCGTTCCCTGCTGTGCCAGCTCGGCCCATTGTGAGTGCTCCGTGCCACCATCCTACACCTCAGTTCTGCCCAGTGCAGAGCTTGTAGGAGCATGCGGAGGGAGGTGGCCTGTCCCCAGCCCATTTCCTGCTTGCCTCGGGGTGGCAGCCTGGAGGCGGAAAACCACAACGATGATACACTTATTTACATCTTTTTAAATGACCCAGTGTCCCTCCTGTTTTGCCAGTTGTCACGTTGTTGCCTCCTCCAGACCTTCCCCCTCATGGCTTGTTTAAATAGCAACCATGACTCTCTATCTCCTTTATCAGCCCAAACCGAAATGAGTCATTAAGAATGCTTAGGACGGGATTCTTCCCCGAAGATTAGAGGCAGGGGATGGAGGGATGAGCCCTTGCTTAGGGCCACTGATCTATGGGGGAAAAGTCCTTTGTTTTTATTTTCATCAGATCTTGTAAGGAGTCTGCAACCCTCCCCCTGAAAAGACTCTGGATTGAAGGGTAGAGTGCAGGTGTGTTTGAGAAAAACAAAAATAAACTAGCGACAACCACAGGAGCTAGAGGGTTTTTTATGTTCCAGGCACTGGTTCAGATAAACCCGGTGTTTGTGCAGCCCCTGAATGTCCCGGGGACACTGTGCCCGTAGCACATGGATACTTGTGATTCTGCTCAGTTTCGCAGGCCGAGGGGCCCTGCACTCGGGGGAAGTAGCACTGAAGCTCAGGCCGCCTGGGTAGATAGGCAGGTGCGCTCCCCACACACTGATACTGGGGCTCTGTGACACGTGGGCCTGGACTGGGGGCACGGTGGCGGAAGTCGAGAGCATAGTTGAAGGAGGAGTATTCTTGTAGAGTTTCCTTTGCTCCTGCCTCTCAGTTAGGTCTTCCTTGGTCTTGGGGGTGGAGAGATGGCCTGTCTGCTGGGGAGCTCGGGCGGGCCCTGCGGATTTTGCTTTGAGGGAAGTTTCCGCCCTGACAGTCTGGTTGTTCTCTGTTGTTGGAGATGAGTTCTCAGGGTTTAGAATGGAGTTGTGAGTTGGCCTAGCCCAGAGTAGACTCCAATTCCCTTCTCCTTGCAGGATTTAGGTAGGTATTCGTGTAGGATGCAGGGTATTTACAGGGAGGGGAAAGAATGTGTGTTGTTCTTGATGATAGAAAAGGGCCCCTTACTGGCTCTCTTCTCGGTGCACCTGAGAGCTGAGAGGCGGCTGAGCAGGCTTTCTGGAAATGGCTCGAGGCTCTCGCGTTCCTCCTGCCCTAGACGTGGGTAACGTTTGGGATCCAGATTGGTTCTGAGTTCTCTCTTGCTGCCCTTTCCCAGGCCATGCTGTCCCTGGCTGCTGGTTCTGTAGGAAGTGCTGGTTCAGGTGCCAGTGTGGGTGCACGCAGTCCCAGGAACCGGTAGAAAGCGGAGCTTATTGAGGTCAGGCCTGGGGCAGTGCAATGAGCACCACACAAAGAGGAACCATCAGGAGGACAGAAAGGCGTGGTGTGTTAGTATTTTGGCTTTGGCTCTGGCTCATTTGGATTCTGGGGGTATGGTGGGGTGCATCTGCAGAACCGTGCGAGCTGTTGGCTCGCACCGCGTGGCTCTGCGCTGCTGGGCAGAAGTCTGCCTCAGAGACGGAGCCTGTTCGGGGAAAGGGAAGGAGGAGGATGGGATGGTGAGCTGTGGCACCAGCTCAGTGATCCCAGGCCCGCTTCGTCTGCTTGCATCAGCTCCTGGGCTCTGACAAAACTGGAAACCTCGCACCTGGAGCCCTCAGAACGGTGCTGCTTCAAGCGACAGTCCGCAGTGAGAGGAGAGGTGCACACAGGAATGTGAGGCTATTCCCTTCATCAAAAAATGTGCTATGAAAAATGTTAGGACTAGACCGCGTTTATTCTAGCATACTTGACTCACATCCCGGCGTTGTTTAAGCTTCCTGTCTGTCGGCGTCTTTCCTTCAAGCAGACTGCAGTTCGCAGCTCAGCCGCTCGTCTGCAGACCACGCTTTGAATAGAAATGTTCTCGAGCTGCCTGTAGTTTAGAAGCAGATGTTGAGGTAATGGAATCGTGCTTACTGTGCCAAACTAGAAATACAGAGCCCTGGTTACAAAGAGCTGTTGCCAGATCACTGATCCACGGCTTAGGGCAGGTTACTGGGGACAAAGGGGGGCACAGCCAAAATAAAAAGGTCGAACAGGTGATGGGGCAGTGCCTGAGCCAGGGGTCAATGCCCTCTCCTCCCCTGCCTCTTCCCACACGTGTGTAAGCAGAAGGGCCTAGAGCTAGGGACCTCCTGTAGGACCTTGGTGTTGCCTGTGCTTCCGGCAGCAGGCCCGCCCCACTGAGCTTGCCCTGTCCTTGCAGGAAAACAGCATGCGCCAGAGAAGAATTCGTTGACTATCCTTGTTGTCACTCCTGGATGTGACCAGCTTCCTTCTTTGGAGTCAGTGGAGAACTGTAAGTACCAGCCGGTTCCCTGCTGTAGAGAGCTTCACTCTGGTTGGCCCGGCCTAACTTCCTGATGCCAGGACTGTGGAGGCCCCGGGTCATCAAGGGCTGAGGACACAGAAGGCGAACGTTTCACCTGCCTTCTAGCCAGTGTCTGAAGGTTGGCTGTGGACCGTCACAGTGGCTCTTCATGGAGCCCCAGCGGGCCTCGCCGTCTGCCACCGCATATTCATTCTGTTGCCGTTTTAGGAGTTTGTCCACTTCAGTGATTTTCTTTAAGAAACCCCACTCTGGGGACAGAAGGAGTTTTTGGTCACAGTGTTTCTGGACGTGATGACTGGAATAAAGTCAAGTCATTAGCCCTGTGATGCCTCCTGTCCTCCCTGAGCAGCAGTATCTAGAACTTTCCAGTCTCCAAAGTGAACGCTCAAGTCCTGGCTTCCTGCTCACACTCCTGGATGAAGTGCCTGAATAAAGCCTGGCCCCAAGGGGAAGGAGGGTCATTGCAGGGCTTTGGGAGCACTCTAACCTGGACACGCCCTCCAGGCATCCCTGTCCGCCTCATATGTCATCTGAGGGCTGGCGGGAACTCATGTTTCTGGACGGTAGACCGAACCACAAGGCAGGTGGTACTTTTCTTCTCTAGCCTGCCCCTTCTCCTGCAGCTGCTCTGCTCTGGGGATGTCTCCTCTTTGAAAGGAAAAAAAAAAATGTGATCTTACTGTTTTTTTTTAATCCAAGGATTTACATAGGACATGTGATCTGTAATCTGAGAGTAGAAGTCCTTTACCAATGGAATAATTCCTGTCATTTCAGACACCCTGACCATAAATGATGATCATTGTTTCCTCGTCTCTGAGACTGTCTGGGGAGCTCTCCGAGGTAACATGGGGGCTGATGCTGGAGAGAAAGAGAGGGGTGAAGTGGAAGGTTGGCCTCTGTGGGCTGGGAGGACAGGATCGGGGGCCCAGCACCTAGTCCCACTGTAGGAAGCTTTCTCTGTGGAGACCAGCTGGAGTGTTTTGCCATCTCCCTGAAGGGAGTGTTCTCCTTGCCGCTGTCTCGAGAAGTTGAGCAGGTGTCAGCCCATGCAGTGGTTGCAGCAGCTGCCCCGGCAGGTGCTCGGGGAAGCAGTGAAAGACCCTGCAGGCTGATGCGCAGGGTGCCAGCAGGGAGCAGGCTGCCCGTTCAGCTCTCACTGAACACACACTCCGGAAGGTTCTTTCTTTTTTAAAGATTTTATTCATTTGACAGAAACACAGCTAGAGAGGGAACACAAGCAGGGGGCGTGAGAGAGGGAGAAGCAGGCTTCCCACTGAGCAGGGAGCCCGATGCGGGGCTCGATCCCGGGTCTCCGGGATCATGACCTGAGCCGAAGGCAGTCGCTTAACCAACTGAGCCACCCAGGTGCTCCTGGAAAGGTTCTTTAAAAAGGAAAACTTCATCACAAGAAATAGATAATATCCAAAAGAAAAAAAGTAAGTGATATAAAATATGTAGAACTATAGTATTTCAGGAGAAAATTGGGACTTTACTAGCTACACATGATGGGCTTCTGCCCTTTCTCTTTGTTTACTGAAAAGGTATTTGTCCTTAGATATAGATGTAGCCCAAATACCTCTACTACTTTTGCAAGGCCCCTGCTGGTGAATGAGGGGGAAATTCTCACAGAATTTCAAACCTTGTTTTGGTCTGTCTTTGTTCCCTTACTCCTTCTCTTCTTTCTTGCGTTTTGGAAGAACTGTGAGCTGACTCCCCTCTCTGCTGTCTAAGCCTTGTGTGCAGGTGATGAATCAGGTTGGGGCAGGGGGTAATCTGGGACTCCAGAATTCTGAGTGTCAAAGTCAGAGTAGAAAGAAGCCAAGACAGTGTAAGAGCAGTTTGCCTCGACGTAGGTGCCGCGTGACCGCCAAGACCTCAGATTCTTTCATGCTAAAATGTCGGGCCTCTGGAAATCCTTCCGCTGGGTTTTCAGAAGAGGGCCTTCAGCTGTCGAGAACATGTAACACTCTGCATTCAGCATGCCTGCCTTTGCCAGAATCTGGGAGTTTGTGTTCTGGGGATTGGGGCCGTCCTTCTGGGGCCAGTGCTGCCCGCCATATCTCAGCTCTCTATAACTAGTTCCCTTCTCAAGAGGAAAGGCGTATGAGTCTTTGTCTTCTAGGTCCAGCTATGGACCCAGGCTCCTTAGAAACTTAAGCCTTATGATTGCTTTTTCATGATTCAGTCTGGGATAATAGAAGGGGCAGTAGATTGAGGACCCCTTTTTCTCAGCTCCCTTAGCTCCTGATCTGTATTAATTTGGAAAGCCTTAACCCATGCGAGCTGGCTTGTCCCTGCAGCTGTACTCATAAGCAGACATCTTGGCCTCCCTTAAGACTCTTGTGAGTTCAAGGCTTAGGAAATACGGATAAGAGGTATGTGCATTTTGAGGGTTAGTGTGTTCCTAGGAGGGGCACTAAAGCCCCTTCCTCTTCTACCTCCCAAAATAAAATGCAGAGTAAAAACAGATACTGGCTTCCTAGTATCCTCTTTGCACCCATGTTGGAACTCATCAAGCCCATACTATCTCTGCTTTTACCATGTGCCAAGCATTCTCCTCTGTCACGTTAGGAACCTTTCAGATGGGTGCATCTCTTTTCCCGTATACCTAAGTCTTTACTCTGCCTCTCTACTTCCCCATAGGTCTGGAGACTTTTAGCCAGCTTGTTTGGAGATCGCCTGAGGGCACGGTGAGTGGGGGTCCTCAGAAAGGGTGCCTCTTATATCTCTGGGGATTTGCTCCAAATGTTGAGAGTCCTGGGAATAACTTACTTTGTCTTAGACAGAGTCCTGGTGGCCAGGACGGCCCAGCCAGAGTCAGGGAACATGAGTGGAAGCCAGTTTGGTACATTCGGCCTGTTTGGAATCACTGTAACTTAGTCCCCCTAAGTCATTATTTACTAATGATCTTGAGACTACACTGTTTTAAAGAAAATAAACAGATTAACAGTGAACATGCAGAATGGTACGTGGGGCAGCTCATATCGGCTAGCCTGGGACCGTTACCCTCGGACAGGTGTGGGCTCGTGGTCCCTGAGGTTGAGATGTGGGGCATTTGGGGAGATAGTTGCTCTGCAGAACAGCCACAGGTTGGCTTGTGAGGGATCAGGAGACTTTTCCTCATTCTCCTCCACCCCATGGTGAGTTCCCTTTGAATCCTGATATGTTCAATGTTTGGTCCACACAGTTCTTTATCAACAAGACCGAGATTGAAGACTTCCCCCGCTTCTCTCACCGGGGATTGTTGTTGGACACGTCTCGCCATTACCTGCCACTGACTAGCATCCTGGACACTCTGGTACCCAGGCCTTAGGGCCAGCTTTGCCCTTAGTGTGCTGGGCTCATGGGGCAAGGGGAGACCAATTGCCATATTCCTAAGAGTTGCAGAGGGAATGTGTGTAACTTTATGAGCTCTTAGGGAAAATGGAAAAGACCCACTCTAAGACAAAAAAGAAAAAAAATTTTTTTAATTTAAATTTTTAAATTTAAGTATACCTCATTGGCTACTCTGGACCAATGTCCAGGTTATCTCCAGGAATGCAGAAGGTAGTTGGGGGAATTGACTTCTTTGATCAGGCTGAGTTTAGTTTAGTTATGGACAAGGTCATAGGAAAGAGATGTTCAAAAACAATAGCTCAGGATGTTCGTAACTATCTTAAGTTTGATGGGCAGTCTTACAGTTGCTGATCCAACTCATGTGTCTATCTTTTCCTTTGCTCCTCTGGTCCAGTCAGAGGAGGGGACACATCCATCAGGCTTTGCTTCTGAGTTTTATGGGATATGGGGCTACGAAATTCAACAATCGACTTCACAGTTTGGATAAAGTTAGCCAGACAACCCCGAACGAATGGCAGGAAGACATATTAGTCTTCAGGGCATGTTGGTACTTTTGGAAAACCAGGGTATCACATAGTTGCAGCTGTCCTGTCAGTGTGGCTAAAACTCATCCCAAAAGAGGAGGTGATGCCTCTGATGTCTTGGATGTGCCCTGGGAGAAGAAGAAATGTGCTAGGTCTTCCCTCTATAGCAAGGCATTCCCTGATGGGAAGATTTGATAGCTAGATCCTATAAGCATTTATCAGGAAGTTGGCACAGCTTGCGTCTGGGTGGGTATGTGGAGCAGCCTGCCAGTCCGCCTGCCTTCCCAAGTTTGAGGCTGAAAGTGGAGAAGCTGCAATGGGTTCACAGTGTGTGCTCTGACCTACAGGACGTCATGGCATACAATAAATTGAATGTGTTCCACTGGCATCTGGTCGATGACTCTTCTTTCCCATATGACAGCTTCACTTTTCCAGAGCTCACCAGAAAGGTACGTGTCAACTTCTCCAAGAGGAAGTTTGTGGGTCGCTGTCTGAGCCTGCCCTGCTAACAAGGACACTGGCTCTCATCCCCGTCAGCCGGTCTGAGGGGACACACTGACTGAAGGCCCTGGTCCCCGTCAGCCGGTCTGAGGGGCGCACTGACTGAAGGCCCTGATCCCCGTCAGCCGGTCTGAGGGGCGCACTGAATGAAGGCCCTCATCCCCGTCCGCCGGTCTGAGGGGCGCACTGAATGAAGGCTCCGTCCCCGTCCGCCGGTCTGAGGGGCGCACTGACTGAAGGCTCCGTCCCCGTCAGCTGGTCTGAGGGGACACACTGACTGAAGGCCCTGGTCCCCGTCAGCCGGTCTGAGGGGCGCACTGACTGAAGGCCCTCGTCCCCGTCAGCCGGTCTGAGGGGCGCACTGACTGAAGGCCCTGGTCCCCATCAGCCGGTCTGAGGGGCGCACTGAATGAAGGCCCTGGTCCCCGTCAGCCGGTCTGAGGGGCGCACTGACTGAAGGCCCTTGTCCCCATCAGCCGGTCTGAGGGGCGCACTGAATGAAGGCCCTCGTCCCCGTCAGCCGGTCTGAGGGGTGCACTGACTGAAGGCCCTTGTCCCCGTCAGCCGGTCTGGGGGACACACTGACTGAAGGGAAGAGCACTGGGTACGGAACAGGAGACCTAAGTTTGAGTCCAAACATGGCTGTTAGTTTTGTCTGACAGATAGTCTCCTGGTCTCATTTTCTTTTTGTTTGTTTCTATTCTGCCACCTGCCTACCGTGTTGTCTCGCTGGCTTTCTGACCCTCAGATAAAGCAGTAGGTGTGCTAGCTCCTGGGAAATGATGATAAAGGTCCTTGCACATAGTCCTGGATACCACAGAGCTGAGGGTAGATTTCCTGATACACCGGGAGTCCTGGAGGCATTTTGAGTATCTTCTACTCTCCTAGCCTTCAGGAAATGACATTGTTAGGGTGCCTTGTGCCTTTCAGGGGTCCTACAATCCCGCCACCCATATCTACACAGCACAGGACGTGAAGGAGGTGATTGAATATGCCCGGCTTCGCGGTATCCGTGTGTTGGCAGAGTTTGACACGCCTGGCCACACTCAGTCCTGGGGACCTGGTAAGAATAAAGTCAGGGAGAGTCTACTGACCCATCTGTGGGACTTCAGGGCATCGAGTCTTGGATGTGGTATGTCCCAGCCTGGGTCCGCGGAAGAATGGTTTCCCTCAGTTCCTCCCACTGGGCATTCAGATAGGCAGAGCTTATTTTGGACAGAGGAGGCCACTGCTTGCCGTTAAACTATATGCACATTCTTCTCGGACGGTCTCGTCTTAATGGTGTTCTTGCAAGTTGTGCCGAGAGCGGACGAAAGGCCGTGCCGTGTGGCTGGATCAGGCTGGGCCTTTCCTACCCAGGGCGGTAGGAGGAGAGCCGCCTTTGGGCACGCGTGAGCCCCGCTGGAAGCAGTGCGCGTGGCGAGAGCTGTGTGGCCATAGCCCAGTCTCTGACTCGAGGGTTGTGGATGTGTTTTTATTTCTCTGTGTCTAGAAGCTCCTGATCACCAGCATCTGTGAATGGCTGGTGGTCCCTACCTGTCTTCGTTTGTGCGACTCACTGTCCTTAAGTATATGGCTGTGTGAGGGCGTCTGTGTATTTGAGACACTGGTTGGGGTTCTGTGTTGATTTAGGTGTCCCTGGATTATTGACTCCTTGCTACTCTGGGTCTCATCCCTCTGGCACCTTTGGACCAGTGAATCCCATTCTCAACAGTACCTACGAGTTCATGCGCACATTTTTCTTGGAGGTCAGCTCTGTCTTCCCGGATTTTTATCTTCATCTTGGAGGAGATGAGGTTGATTTCACCTGCTGGTATGATCCCTTTGATCGTCCCTTCCCTGCCCGATTAGTTGCTCACTCCGAATAGAGGTAAGCTCCTAAGAGGCTACCTGTCTTCGGTGCTCCGCAGGGGCTAACCTTGGAGAACAGTCTGTTGCAGCCCAGATGGCCCGGGTCTCGGGCCTTTCCTCTGTCCAGCTACCTAGCAGCCCTCCCTGATTTTGGCAAGGCTGTGAATGCGAGACTGTCCCTTTCTCCTGTCATAGCCCTGATATACTTTATGGAAAAACCAGTTCTGGGACCAGAATTGTCTTGGGAAAGTACAGAAGAGAGAAAAATAATCCCTGCCTTTGCAAAAATAGTCTGGCTGAAGAGTCCACAGACACAAATGAACTTGAAACTAATATGGGAAAGTGTCTAGTCAGTAAAGTCCAAACGCTCAGATCTACTTTGCTCAAAAGAGGTTGATGGGCTTCTCTGAGAAGTGGGCACTAGAGCTAGAGCTGCATCTGGGGAAACAGGCTTTTCCGAGGAGTTGAGGAGGAAGAAACATTTCCGGAAGAAATGTGAGCAAAATGTAGACGTTCCTGGGGAGGGAGCCACAGCAGGTAACAGCAGCACTTATGTCTAGCTGGAATAAAGAATAAATGAGAAGGAGAGAGGAGACTGTGCCTGAATGGAGGTTAAACAGGGAAGCCAGAGCCCCAGACCAAGACCTCAGGGCCACGTGCTGTAGACCAGACAGCCTAATATGTGTTCTCGTTGAGAGTTTAAATTGAAAACTCTTGGGGCCCAGACTCCTCCTTGCTCAGCTTGTGTCGGTGGACCCCTTCACATGGCTTTGTTCAGTCACACCTGCCAAATCTGGAGCCTCTGAGATCCAAAGTTGATTGGTTTTTCAAGTGAAAAAATAAGTTGTGGGAGGCCAGGTGACTGATGCCCAGGCTTTGGGCTTTGAGGATGTTGAAAGAATTAATCTTCCTTTTCTCTCGGGATTCAGGAGGTCCAACCCAGATATCCAGGCCTTTATGAAGAAGCAAGGCTTTGGTAATGACTTCAAGCAGCTGGAGTCCTTCTACATCCAGACGTGAGGAAGGAAAGAGGGTGGGCAGGGTTCCTTGGGGGTACGTCCTGTGCAGTCCTGTCTTTCCATACCAGGCCCAGGCCCTGCTGGGCCACTCTTTGGGCCCTTGACGGGGTACTTTGTCCTGTCTTTCAGCTTTGGAGTACTCAGTTCCCAACTGGGGAAGACACTGCTCGATCAGGAATGAGCCCCTAGGCAGCCTCAATCCCTAGAGCACTGGCACCAGCAGTCTAGAACCTACTTGCGCTGAGCAGACCCTTTGTTTACTCTCCAGGCTGCTGGACATCGTCTCTGCCTATGGCAAGGGCTACGTGGTGTGGCAGGAGGTGTTTGATAATAAAGTCAAGGTGAGCCGGGGCAGAGAGCCACGGGGCCGCCCGCGGTGCTCCCCTCTGCTCTCTCAGCCCTCTCTGCCTCTGCACAGACTGGGCCTCCCTGGGCCTGGAGTAGACTTTACTATTCAGAGCACTGGGGGGCCGTCTCTCCTTCCCCCCAGAAAGGTCACAGAGGTTTCAGCTCTGGGTGTGAGTGTCAGAACGCGTCTCTCTTCCCTCCCCACAAACCGCTCGAGGGTTCTTTCTGCTGCCGGGTCCCTTAGGGCTCCTGACACTGGCTTGCCGGGTTGGTTTTTCCTTTCTGAGTCACAGCCTAGGGTCTCCAGGTTTGGGAGCAGGGCTACTTCTCCTTCATTGTGGATCAGTTAGGTCCCAGCCTCTTGCCAAATGCGGGGGCTCTGCAGGAACCTGTCTCATCCTCAGAAACATCTGGAGATTCTTGGACATGGCAGCTCTTGATGAGTGTCCTGCGCCCCCCTGCGCATCTCCCTTAGCTCACGGCCAGTGCCGTGGTCTCGGCCCAGACAGGGAGGCCGCCGAGGGGCTGGGGGGGAAGCAGCAGGGAGGGCCCTACGGCCTGGATCCTTGGCCTCTGCGTGGGCCAGGAGCTTGGGGGTTAGGGGTCTCGAGAAACACTTAGCTTCTTGAGAGAAGAGTCGGCACATATCCCTGGGCCTGGGTTGTTTGCACAAGCATGCGGACCGGCAGTCTCCTCAGCTGTGTGCCGTTAACTTTGTGACAGGTTCGGCCAGACACCGTCATCCAGGTGTGGCGAGAAGAGGCCCCGGTGCATTACCTGAAGGAGATGGAGCTGATCACGAGAGCCGGCTTCCGCGCCCTGCTCTCTGCCCCCTGGTACCTGAATCACATAACTTACGGCCCCGACTGGAGTGAGATCTACATGGTGGAGCCCCTGGAATTCAAAGGTGAAAGCACGGAGTCCTCCTTGCTGACCAGAGGAGGCTGGGCTGGTGCACAGAGGGGGAGACAGGAGGCTCTGGGCTAGACTTTCGGGGTAGATGAGCTAGGACTTTTCTCAAGAGAGGGCTGTGTTAGGAAGGTGGTTGAGGGGAAACCCTAGGGTTACCCCCCGCCCCACCAGCAGCCCGTTGTTCCTTGTTTTCCCTTAGGTAGCCCTCAGCAGAAGGCTCTAGTGATTGGTGGAGAGGCTTGTATGTGGGGAGAGTATGTGGACAGCACAAATCTGGCCCCCAGACTCTGGTAAGGGTTTCCTGAGGATGTGGCTGGTTGGCTTGTGGGCACGGGCTCTCCCTTATAGACACCTTCCTGTCCAGTCACCCCCAGACAAGTCCCCTCCTTCCAGGCCTGAGGGAGGAGGAGCTGTATGTTTTGAGGACACCTGCTGCGGCTCAGTGACAGTTGATGATGTTTTTACGACGTACTCTGGTTCCATTATCTTTGGGAGAGGAGGAGAGTGGGATCATGGGCCACGTCTCAGTGAAGATGGAGCGGACCCTAGGAGTCCCTAGGAGCCCCCGGCCCAGGTTGTCACTGAATAGTCTTGGCAGAGTCCAGGGTGCCGAGATAAGAGGCAGCAGCCTGTGAGTGTGGCCCCCTGGAAGGCAGCCCACCTGGTGCCTCGCCCTTCCATCTAGGCCCAGGGCAGGGGCTGTTGCTGAGAGGCTGTGGAGCAGCGAGCTGGTGACTGACCTGGACTTCGCCTTTAAACGTTTGACCCGATTCCGCTGTGAGCTACTAAGGTGAGCGGGCGGTGGCGAGGCCTCCCCGGTGGGCGGGCGACGGGCGTGCAGGGAAGTCACAGCGGATGCTACGGGCGCTCACGTCGTGGCAGACACGGTGCTGAGCCCTTCATGGGCATTATTTCATTTACTCCTAACCGAGACTCCGGAAGGCAGGCAGTTTGGGCCTCCCTTTAGCGATAGGCAGCTGAGGCGCAGAGACAGAACTTGATCCAAGCCAACTTCGGAGTCTCTGCTCCTAGCCATGGCCCTGCCTTTATGGGCTCCGATGACACCCGTGCCGCTGTTGGGGCTGGGCCCGCGTCACATGGGCACTTCCCTGGCGCCATCACTGAGTCCTGAGGACCTGGGGGGCTCAGCCTGGTCGGAGCCGGGAGCCGGCTGTGGCATGGTCCAGGCCTCAACTGTGTGTGTTCACCGGGCGACTTCGAGGTGGTTCTCGCCATCTGTAGGCACACTGCTCATCTGAGTAATGAGGAGTGCCCGGGGTCCCCCACAGAGACTGCCCACGTCCTGCAACTTGTGAGACTAGACAGGGCTTCATGTCACACCCTGTGCTCGGACAGGACGGCATGTTGGCCCCCTCCCCCCCCACCGCAACTACAGCATCTGAGCCATTGAGGTGGGGCCCGGTGGGCCAAGAGCACGGGCACCCCACAGGCACCAGCTCTGTTGTAAAGGGACTGCATATTTGGGACTTGAGTGCAGAGACAGGCAGGCTAGAAATACGTGTCCCCACAAGTTGCTGGATGTCCCTTTGTCAGAATCACCTGGAGTGCCTGTTCACAAAGCAGATTCTTGCCAAGCGAGGATCTCTGGAGATGAGACCCCCAAGTGACTCTGGTATACAGTGGCAGCTCGGGTACACCGAGATAGGGCAGGGGAGACTGTCGCTTGTGGTAGCGGTGTTGCTGGGGCCTGGGGCCTTCAACTGGCCCCCGAGTGGCTCATCTCGCCCTGTTTCTTCACGTCCTCCTGCAGGCGAGGTGTCCAGGCCCAGCCCCTCAACGTCGGCTACTGTGAACAGGAGTTTGAACAGACCTGAGCGAGCAGCCGCAGGCCCCAAAGAGGGTGCTGGCCCTAGGAGAGACGGAGCGGGCCCGGCTTCCACTGCTTCCCGGCCGGGGAACGGAGCCCCTTGCCCACGTGCCCCTGTGCCCGGAGAGAAGGGGGCCAGTGTTGGCACTAGCATCTAATAAAGAGTGATCTGGCATTTTCCCATAATGAACATGGATCGCCTGTGTAGAGAAATGTGACTGGCCCGGGGCACGGGGCTGCCCGCGCTGGCCTTCTGCCTCCGAGAGCGACCGGGCTCAGCAGCCCAGCCAGGCTGCGCTCAGTGTCTGCCCCTGCGGGGGTCTCACGGGCCTTATAAGCTGACAGCTGGGCACGAGACCCTGTGCAGCCTGTGGGTTGTGTGACGCCTCTCCCACCCCCAACACTAGTCTGAGCACATACCCCCCGACGCGGCCTGCTGCCTTCCCTGCCAGTGCACAGGTCACGTAGACCTCTGGGGCTTGGGTGTGTGGGAGGAGGCACGGCAGGAGCCCCAGGGGGCTCTGAGGGTGGCAAGGGCTCCAGGCCCGCCCACTTACACAGCGCCGTCCCCTTGCATGCTCACACACTTCCTTCCCCTAGAGTTTTCTGCTTTGCGTTTGTTCAGTTTCGTGCAATAATAATATTGAACATATATTGTGGTCTTGACCCTGTGGCAGGTGTCCCTAGAGGCCTCTGGTCCACTCCCCAGTATGCCAGCGACTGCCACCCGCCTCCTCCGTCCGTTTGCAGCCCAGCCATGAGAGGAAAGCCCTTGAGGGCCGGAAGGTGGGCATGTGGCTTTGAAAGAGGGTCTTTGCACGCGTGGCCAGCGCCGCCTAGGCAGAAATGGCTCCTGTTGGGCCACTGCCCCTTGGTGGTCCCATGTCCGGAAACAATGATGCAGCCCAGAGGCTGGGGCAGCGGTAGACAGCAGCAGCTCTTTAGAAGGATTTCTTGGACTGTTATTTTACCTGGTCCTGGGCTGGAAGGGTAATGGGGAAGTCTCAGACATTTCTTTCAGAAGGTTTCCAGTCTGGTGGATAGAGAAACTTAGGGAGGACAGGCTGAGAAGGGATCTGAGTAGAATTTGGTGTCTAAGCAGCATCTTTCAGGCCCTTTATCACACTCCCTTGGGACCTGGTTGGAGGTACACCAGCCTTGCCTTCTTGTGCTGCTTTTACAGGGACAGGGTGGGCATCTTCTGTCTGCAGAATCCTCTTAGGGACAGGGTCTCCATACAGCCCAGATCAGCCAAGACTAGGGTGCTGGCCTAGAGAGATACAAGCTAAGCCTCTACCATCTGCACTACCAAAGGGGCCCCCTTACCTGGGACCCTGAAATGCTGCTAACTTCAGATGCCCCTGCTTCCTTCCTGATCATGACTAACATTGTTACTCTTTGAGATAATGTTAAAGAAAAGGATCAGGCACTTAGGTTGTCTCAAGTCAGTGAAGGAAGAGGCCGAAAACACTGCTGGAGCAGTATGTTTCTATGATTTCTTATTCCTGTTACATTTCCTATAATGTTACTATTTTTACAATTTAAAAAAATCCGTGTGAATCAGTCAAGACTTTCACTTGTGGGATGTGCTGTTCCCTAACCTCCATCATTCTCCTGTGGGCCAACTGATGATGAGCGTTGACCTGAGGGTCCTCATCAGAACTGCTGGGAGGTCAGAGGCAGTGCCTGCACACCTGCGCAGTCTGCTCTAGTGCCCACAATCACTGCTTCTCCATCCCCCCTTTCCCTCGGGCTGTGAATTTCACACCCCACGCTGCTCGGGGTGCGGGCGGCTCCAGCCTGATGTTCCCCGTGCGCCGCCAGGGGGCGAGGAAGTGCCCAGACCGTGCCACTCTCCCGTCAATGGGAGTAAGGGTGCAAGGCAAGCTTGACGGGGATGAAAGTTAAGGGGTGAGTGGAGGCCAAGTGGACATGCAGTGTCCCCTCTCCTTGGTAGGGCTTGAGATCAAGTGCCAGACCAACCCCGCCTTGGAATCTAGGTGCACCTCAGCGCATGGGCTGAGGGATGGGAAGGCAGAGCACCTGAGGGCACGGGCGCAGGAACAGTGAGGAGTAGCAAGGGGCTTCGGAAAGCCAACCAATAACGGGGAAGGGTGAAGGGGTTCCATGGACATAGCCTGATTTAATGCGTGCTGATGTACATAAACACACATGGTAGCAACATCGCTAAAGTCCAGGGTTTATAGTTTTTGTTAATATCACTTGTAAGATTAAGCAATACAGGCCATTTTTGTGTTTCATATACTCTTTCCCACTAAGAAAGAAAATAAGTAGGAATTCGGTTCTTTGTCTATTAAAATCACGCTGTATTTTTTCTTACAAATAAACTCTGAAAATTAGTTTCCTTTTATTCCAATTGTTACTAAATAAATGTATAACAAAAATACATATTAACCAATTTCAGTGAAATGTTTACTGGTTGAATGTTTTCATTACTGTCCACTCTGTATATAAATCTTCAGAGTCCTCACAGTTGTTTTTAAAAATCCTTTTTGCAGCAGTCCCTGTGTGTGTGTGTGTGTTTTCCTACATTTTTCAGAGATTTTTAAAGTGAAAAAGTCTGTGAGTCTAGCTTATTTTCACAGTAATGACTGTACTCTAACCACATCCATGTTATGTCTTCTCTACCACATCAACTACTGACATTTTTTCATGATTTCAAATGTTTCAAACAAATGGAGAAGTGTAGAGAATAAAATAATAAACATAGTATAACCACCACCCAAATTTACCACATCTGAGTAGTTATATTTGCTCCAGATTTTTTAAAGAGATGAGATGTTATATATGTCCACACTGCCAGTCCCAGTCCCTTCCCAAAATAACTGCCTTCTCGAATTTATTTTAGATCTCATTTCCTTTGGAGTATCTGATAATTTAGCTGTGATTTTTCCTCATTGTTAATAATTTTTTATAGCTCACATTATAGCAAACTACAGATGTTTTAGAAGGTACCCCCAAAAGAGGACACTGTGTGTGTGTGCGTGTGTGTGGACCTCGCGTGAATCTGAAGTTCGGATGAGGATCCTTGTGAAGATCCATCCAGGGGAACAGTGCTGCTCCAGTTTATGTGCTTTCCAAAGTGTCAAGCACGGTTAAAGTACTTTCTCGGGGGCGCCTGGGTGGCTCAGTTGGTTAAGCGACTGCCTTCGGCTCAGGTCATGATCCCGGAGACCTGGGATCGAGTCCCACACCGGGCTCCCTGCTCGGCGGGAAGCCTGCTTCTCCCTCTCTCACTCCCCCTGCTTGTGTTTCCTCTCTGGCTGTGTTTCTCTCTGTCAAATAAATAACATCTTTAAAAAAAAAAAAAAAAGTACTTTCTCGGATGTGAACTTATTTAGCTCTCATCCTAACCCTGAGTTTTAGGTATCAAGACTCTCCTCAGGTCTTATTTTATTTTTCATTATCATCAGAGAAGGAAACCGGGAAAGATTAAAAGGTTACACAGTGAGGCTGAGTCAGGATTTGTGCTCTGGCGACACGGCCTGAAGCTTTCCCGGCTCCTCCTTCCGCACACTGGGCCCAGGCCAGGCCCCTGCCCCGCTCTGCACTCTTCCTGCCTCTGGCCGCCGCCCTCAGGCAGCACAGGCAGCGGAGAGCTCCTCTGTATCTGGGCTCCACTCTGCTTCCACTCGTCCTGCTGTTCAGACCCTTTCCTTACGAATGGTTCCTTTCTCAGGAGGTGTGAATTGGGGTAAATCAGGGAGGGAGATAAAACACGGGACACTTTGGACTCAGAAACAAACTGAGGGACTTGGAGGGAGGAGGTGGGGGGATGGGAGAGCCCGGTGGGGGTACTGGGGGCACCTATTGCATGGAGCACTGGGTGTGGGGCATAAACAATCTTGGAACACTGAAAAAATTTAAAAATATGATCTTAAAAAATGAATGGTTCCTTTCTCTTTGTGCACAAACAGGCATATATATTTTTTGCTTTTAATTTTTCAAAATTGCCCCAATGTTCAATTCCCTTAAGGTATGCTAGTGTTCCCCTTCAAAATGGGGTGTCTCTCGAGCTCTCCATCATTTCCTGACATTCTGCCTGTGTTAGGACTCCTTTAGTTGCAAGGAAACAAACTACTTTAAGCAAAAATGATAACACTGTGTCATGTAATTGCACACTTGATGTGACAGGAGTCAACAATTACATGATCCTAGGAATAAGTCTAATAAAAATGTAACTTTATAGAGAGAATAATTAAATTTCCGAAAGACACAAGAACACCCAGATGTAGGTAGGTAGCATTCGAGAGTGAGAAGACTCAAATTGTAAGGATTTAAATATGATCTATAGATTCTGTGTGATTCAAATTGAAATCCAAATTTTAGTTTTTCTACATTGTTCTAACAGATAACAGTTTGTTCAAAATAATAATAATGTATTTGGTTACTATAGCTTATAAGTGAAATAAATGACAGTATTGTTTTCAAGGATGAGGGAAAGAATTGGAAATACTCCATTAGGAAAGGCTCCTGTACTACTTGTGAAGGATAGTGTTACTTAAAAGTGGATTTGGATCAGTTGTAAATGTATTTCACAAAAACTAGGGCAACCACTAAAAAGGGTAAAGTAAGTGTAAACTAATGGGCTAATAAAGGAGAGAAAATATAATCAAAATGCCCAATTAAAACCATAAAAGACAGGTAAATAGTAGAATACCAAAAATAGAAACAAAGAAGGACAACAAATGAAAAACTGTAAGAAATATGTTAGATAGTAATCTAGCTTTATCAATAATTACTTTAAATATGAATGGTCTAAATACGCCAGTTAAGGGCGCCTGGGTGGCTCAATCAGTTAAGCATCTGCCTTTAGCTCAGGTCATGATCCCAGGATCCTGGGATCAAGTCCCACATGGGGCTCCCTGCTCAGCCCTCTCCCTTTGCCCCTCCCCAAACTTGAGCTCTCTCTCACTCAATCACTCTCTATAATAAAATCTTTTTTAAAAATTTAGAGATAAATACACCAGTTAAAAGACAGAAATTGCCAGAGACGATTAAAAAAATGAGACTGAACTACCTGTTGTTTATAAGAAACTCACTTTAAATATAAAGACACAGATTATAAGTAAAGGGATGGAAAAAGATATACCAGGCTAACATTATTTAACGTAATTCAGCATGATGCGTCAACTGGATCTGCACATTCCTCTTGAGTTTGCGTGGAACATTCACCAACACAGACCACATTCTGGGACGTAATACGCTCCTTAGCAAATCTAAAAGTTGAAATCACACAATGCATGCTCTCAGACCACAATGGAATTAAACTAGAATCAGTAATAAATATAGCCCCAAATCCCAAAATATTTTAGAATTGAACAACACAGTTCTAAATAACACACAGGTCAAGAGAAAGTTTAAAAATATTTTAAACTAAATGAGGGGTGCCTGGGTGGCTCAGTCAGTTAAGCACCTGACTCTTGATCTCAGGGTTGTCAGTTCAAGCCCCACATTGGGCTCCACACTTGGCATGGAGCCTAATTAAAAAATAATAAAATAAATATATTTTAAATTCTATGTTTATATCTATTTACCTAAATGAATATGAAAACAACCAAAACTTGTGAGATGCAGGAAAAGCCGTACTTAGGAACTTAAAACACTAAATACGGGCGCCTGGGTGGCTCAGAGGGTGAGGCCTCTGCCTTCGGCTCGGGTCATGATCTCAGGGTCCTGGGATCGAGGCCCGCATCGGGCTGTCTGCTCAGCAGGGAGCCTGCTTCTCTGTCTCTGCCTGCCTCTCTGCCTGCTTGTGATCTCTCTCTCTGTCAAATAAATAAGTAAAATCTTAAAAAAAAAAAAAAAAACTAAATACAAGAAAAGATCTAAAAATAAAGTTTCACTGTAGGAAATTTTTAAAAAATCCAAAGTAAGCAAAGAAAAGAAATAAGAATTAGGGCAGAAATAAATGAATAGAGAAAACAGAAGTAGAGAAAATCAATAAACCAAAAGTTGCTTCTTTCAAAAGATCAATCAGTAAACCTCCAGCCAATCTAACCAGGGGTGGGGGGGAAGACGCACATTACTCTTTAACAGAAATGAAAGAGGAGCCACCACTATTGCCTTTGTGGACATTAAAAGGACAATAAAGAAACATTACAGATAACTCTTGGCTCACAAACTTGATAGCCTAGATGAAAGACACAATCTACCAGAATTCTCACAAGGAGAACTAGATAATCTCAATAGGCCGATATGTACTGAAGAAATTGAGTCAATAATTAATATTATTCCAAAATAGCACCAGGCCCAGATGGGTTCATCGGTGAATTTTACCATATATTTGAAGAAGAAATTGACACCAATTCTCTACAATCTCTTCTTGAAAGTAGAGGGCAGCATTATCCTAATACCAAGACCAGATAAATACTTTATAAGAAGGGAGAGCTACAAACCAATATCTCTCCTAAACGTAGATGCAAAATAACATAAAATATTAGCAAATCAAATCCAACAATATACACAGAGAATTCCACCCGATAACCAAATGAGATTTACTCCAGTATACAAAGCTAGTTCAAAATTTGAAAATTAATGCAATCCATTGAGGGAGAGAGGGAGAAGCAGGCTTCCTGTCAAGCAGGGAGTCTGATGCGGGGCTCGATCCTGGGACTCTGGGATCATGACCTGAGCCGAAGGTAGACGCTTAATGACTGAGCCACTCAGGCGCCCCTCCATATAAATTTGCTAAAGAAGAAAAATTATATGATTAAATTTGCTAAAGAAGAAAAATTATATGATCATATCAACAGATACAGAAAAAGCATCTGACAAAATCCAAAACCATTCATGATAAAAACCGTGAGTAAACCAGGAATTGAGGGGAACTTCCTCAACTTGATAAAGGACATCTACAAAAACCTACAGCTACCATCATACTTAATTGTGAAAAGCTAGGCGCTTTCCCCATAAGAGGAACAAAGCAAGCATGTCCCCTTTCACCAGTCCTGTTCAACATTGTACTAGAAGTCCTTACTAATGCCATAAGAACAAGAAAATGAAACAGATACACAGATTGGGAAGGAAGGAATAAAACTGCCGATGACATGATTGTCTATGAAGGAAATTTGAAAGAATCAACAAACTCCTAGAACCAATAAGCAATTATAGTAAGGTTTTAGGATGCAAGACAAATGTCAATTACTATCCTGTATATCAACAATGAATAATTGGAATTTGGCAGTAAAACACAACACAATTTATATTAGCACCAAAAAATTAAGTATGTTCAAGATCTATATGAGGAAAAGTACAAAACTATGATAAAGAAATCAAAGAAGATTTAAGAGGTATTCCACGTTCTTGGATAGGAAAATTCAATATTGTTAGAAATTCTTCCCAAGGTGAACTATAGATTAAATGTAATGCCGGTCAAAATTCCAGCAAGTTATTTTATGGGCATTTACAAACAGACTCAAAATTTATATGGAGGGGCGCCTGAGTGGCTCAGTCATTAAGCGTCTACCTTCGGCTCAGGTCATGATCCCGGAGTCCCAGGATCGAGCCCCGCATCAGACTCCCTGCTTGACAGGAAGCCTGCTTCTCCCTCTCTCACTCCTTCTGCTTGAGTTCCCTCTCTGGCTGTGTTTCTCTCTGTCAAATAAATAAATAAATAAAGTCTTAAGGAAAAAAAATTTATATGGAAAGGCAAAAGACACAGAACAGCCAATACAATATTGAAAGAGAAGAACAAAGTTGGGAGGTCTGACAATGTTTAATTTCAAGACTTACTGTAGTCACCATAACCAAGATAGTTTGGCATTTGGTGAAAGAATAGTCAAATAGATTAATGGAATGGAATAAAGAACCCAGAAAGACCAACACAATAAAATCAATTGATCTTTAGCGAAGGCGTAAAGGCAACTTAATGGAGAAAGCATCTTCTATTCATTGATGATCCCGGAACAACCAGACACCCACATACCAAAAAAAAAAAAAGGACCATCCAACATTAGTTAATATAACAATAGAATAAAAGACCCACATTCTTATCTCAATAGTCACAGAAAAAGCATTGGACAAAATATATATACTTATAATAAAAGCCCTCAACAAAATACTAATAGGAAGGAATTTCCACAACCTGATAAAGACTATCTAAAAAATCTACAGGTGACATCATACTTAATGACGAAAGACTAAATCTTTCCCCCTAATGTTGGGAACAAAGCAAGGATTTCCATTCTTGGCTCTTGTATTCAAGATTATAGTGGACGAGAATCAAATGTTCCAGTTTTCTGAATTTTATGAATTTAATCGTGGTAATACTTACTGCAGAATGTGTGCTATAGACAGACATTTATGTAATAATATATCATATACTAAAAACAAAAGCGCCTAAGGTAGAGTTTATATGTCATGTATAATCATTAGGAGTAATGCCGCTATGAAGGAGAAAAAACTCCCCTAACAAAGATCTGAATTCCATCAGTATCTTATTTTTGTTGGGTCGTATAATTCTGTGATTATTTCCTTGATGATTTAGTTTAAACAACTAAAATATTAAAACACCTTTGAAAAAAAAGATTGTAGGGGTGCCTCGGCGGCTCAATCATTGTCTGCCTTCAACTCTGATCATGATCCCAGCATCCTGGGATCAAGTCCCAAATCCGGCTCCCTGCTCTGCAGGAAGCCTACTTCTCCCTTTCCCACTCCCCCTGCTTGTATTTCCTCTCTTGCCATCCCTCTCTCTGTCAAATAAATAAAATAAAATGTTTTAAAAATAATAAATAAAAAAATACTGTATTGGAAGTTCTAGTCAGTACAATCAGGTCAGGCAAGAAAAAGAAAGGCATACAGATTAAACAGGAAGCAGTAAAACGCTTTATTTGCAGATGGTGTAGTGGTTCAAGGAGAATATCCAATTGAATCTATAAAAAAGCCATTAGAACTAATATCTGAGTTTCACAACATTGCAGGAATATAAACCAATATACAGAAATCAATTACATTTTTATATACAAGCAACAAACTAGTAGAAATTGCAATTTTTAAAAATATTTTATTTATTTATTTGGCAGAGAGAAACACAGCTAGAGAGGGAACACAAGCAGGGGGAGTGACAGAGGGAGAAGCAGGCTTCCCGCTGAGCAGGGACCCTGATGTGGGGCTCGATACCCGGTCTCTGGGATCATGACCTGAGCCCAACCAACTGAGCCACCCAGGTGCCCCTAGAAATTGCAATTTTTAAAAAAGAACATTTGCAGTTAAAAATTTGAAATTTGGGGCGCCTGGGTGGCTCAGAGGGTTAAGCCTCTGCCTTGGGCTCAGGTCATGATCTCAGGGTCCTGGGATCCAGGCCCACATCAGCCTCTCTGCTCGGCAGGGAGCCTGCTTCCTCCTCTCTCTGCCTGCCTCTCTGCCTATTTGTGATCTCTCTCTCTCTGTCAAAAAAATAAATAAAAATCTTTAAAAAATAAAAAAATTGAAATTCAACAAAATATATAAAAAGATCTTATATACTGAAAACTACAAATATTTTTTGAGAGAAAAGCCTGAACAGATGGAAGGGCATAACTTTCTTCAACAAGCAGAAGTCTCAGTTTTGTTAAGATGTTGATTATTCTCCACTAAGATGTGTAAATTCAATGCAATTACAGGCAAAATATCAGGTGGTTTTTTTTTTTTGCAGAAATTGGCAAGCTGATTCTAAAATTTATATGGAAATGCAAAGGTCCTATGTTAGCCAATACAACTCTGAAAAAGAGCAAGGTTGGTGGTCTCACTCTGATTTAAAAAATTACAGGAAGGCTACAGGAGCGAACGTGGTGTGGTATTGGCCTAAAGATAGAGAAATAGATCAATGGAGCCAAACAATCCAGAGATAAACAAGCACATATTCATACAATTGATTTTTGACAAAGGCAGTTCAGGGGAGAAAGGATAGCCTTTCTCAACAAATGATCCTAGAACAGATGGATGTCTATATGCAAAGAAAGTGTATCTTTTAATTAGCTCAATCCATATCTCACACCAAACTACATAAAAACTAACTAAAAGTGATGCAGAGAACTCAATGCTATGAAACTTCTAGGAGAAAACCTGGAAAATCTTTGTGTCCTTGGCTTTGGCAAAGATTTCTTATATATGCTACCAAAAGCATTATCCGTTAAATTACAAATTGATAAATTGTTCATCATAAAAATTAAAGTTGAAAACTGCTCCTCAAAAGTTACTGTTAAGAGAATGAAAAGGTAGGGGTGCCTAGATGGCTCAGTCATTAAATATCTGCTTTCAGCTCAGGTCATGATCCTGGAGTCCCCAAATCGAGCCCTGCTTCGGGTTCCCTGCTCGGCGGGAAGCCTGCTTCTCCCTCTCTCACTACCCCTGCTTGTGTTCCCTCTCTAGCTGTGTTTCTCTCTGTCAAATAAATAAATAAAATCTTAAAGAGAGAGAGAGATTGGGCACCTGGGTGGCTCAGTTGGTTAAGCAACTGCCTTCGGCTCAGGTCATGATCCCGGAGACCGGGTATCAAGCCCCACATCAGGCTCCCTGCTCAGCGGGAAGCCTGCTTCTCCCTCTCTCACTCCCCCTGCTTGTGTTCCCTCTCTAGCTGTGTTTCTCTCTGTTGAATAAATAAATAAAATCTTTAAAAACAAAGACACAGGGGCACCTGGGTGGCTCAGTTAGTTAAGCGACTGCCTTCAGCTCAGGTCATGATCCTGGAGACCCGGGATTGAGCCCCACATCGGGCTCCCTGCTCGGCGGGAAGCCTGCTTCTCCCTCTCTCACTCCCCCTGCTTGTGTTCCCTCTCTGCCTGTGTTTCTCTCTGTCAAATAAATAAAATCTTTAAAAAAATAAAAATAAAAAAAACAAAGACAGAGAGAGAGAGAGAGAGAGAGAGAGAGAGAGAGAGAGAGAGAGAGAGAATGAAAATATAAGACACAGCCTGGCAGAAGAATCTTTGCAAAGCATAAATTTGATAAAGTATTGGAACTAATTAAAGAATATTTAAGAACTCCAAAAACATAACAAGAAGAAAACAACCCAATTTTTCTTACTGGGGAAAAGACTGCAGTAGATTGTAAGTATTTCATGTGTGCATGAAAGTAATCTCAACATCATTAATCATTAGGGGAAACGGAAATTAAAACTATAATGAAATATCACTACATGCCTATTAGAATGGCTAAAACTTAAAAGACTAACTATATAAACTGTTCACAAGAATGTGAAAGAACCTGGATTCTTATACACTGTGAGAACGTAAAAGGTAAGAACCACTTCGGAAAACAGTTTCAAATTTTCTTTAAAAACTAACCAAACACCTGTGATGTGATCTAGCCATTCTACTCCTTGATATTGACCTAAGAGAAAAATAAATATATGTCTATAAGGAGACTTGTACATAAGTGTTCACAGAAGCTGAGCTTGTAATAGCCAAAAACTGGAAATAACTCAAATGTCTACCAAAGGTGAATGGATAAACAAATAGTGGTATATACATACAATGAAATAGTACTCAACAATAAAAAGGAGTGAACTATTGATGCACACAACAACAGGGATGATTGTAAAAATAAATTGCTAAGAAGCAAAAAAAGAAGAAAAAGAGTACACTCTGTATGATTCCACTTATATAAAACTATAGAAAGTACAAACTAATACATAGTGGCAAAAAAAAAATGTATCGTGATTGCTTGAGGATAGAAGAGGCAGGAAGGAGCAGAAGGGAGAAACAAAAGGAGCACAACTAAACCTATGAATATGATGGATCTGTTCACTATTTTGGTCGTGGTGGTTTCACAGGTTAATATGTCAACATTTATCAAATAATATATTCTAGAGGCTCCTGGCTGGGTCATTTGGTAGAGCATGTGATTTGATCTTGGGGTTTTAAGTTCGAGCTCCACATTGGGTGTAGAGATAACTTAAATAAAATCTTTTTAAAAATTATATCATCTAAATATGTGCATTTTATTGTATTCAATCATACCTCAATAAAGCTATTTTAAAACAAGCTATCACCCAATAATCCCCCAAAATGCTAGCATTTAGGGATGAATCCATGCCTATGCAACCAACATGTACTCAGTATCTATGCAGGAAAAAAGCAAGGGAAGGCAATGAGGGGTATAATATTCTTGAGACTAGGAAAGCCCACAAATCACTGACAGGAAGTAACTGATAGGCACGATCTGATAATCACTCCAAAACTGGGAGGAAGTCATGCAGACTCAATTTGCAGGCAAATGCAAGGAATCTGCAGTCATTTCTGGAGAGGCTGAGGTGGTCTGATTGCTTTTAATATTTTGATACTAACTAATCAAAACTTCCTTCTGGGACATAGCCAAACGGAGGAGAAACAGACGGGAGTGGAATCCAAACAGTCTGGCAGGATTGGAAGGGCAAAGACAGGAAGGCCCTGATGATCTCAGCAGTCAGAGGCCATATTTTCATCATTTCTTTAAGGAAAAATAGAGAAAACTCTACAGCTTTGAAGTTAAAATACCTATTCTTCCGATTGTTCCTTATAATCAGAAAAATTCACTGCACTGAAACCTGAGCAGGTAAAACTGATCTCAGCTGAATCCCACATATAGTCATCATAAAAAAGAAAAGAGTATAAATAATGTTCCCATTGACAATGAAAGCATGGCAGGATTTAACCAGAAAGAAAAAAAAGAAGAAAATCATTAAGAAAATGAAAATGCGGGGCACCTGGGTGACTCAGTTGGTTGGGCAACTGCCTTCGGCTCAGGTCATGATCCCTCCGGAGACCCGGGATCGAGTCCCACATCGGGCCCCCTGCTCGGCGGGAAGCCTGCTTCTCCCTCTCTCACTCCCCCTGCTTGTGTTCCCTCTCTGGCTGTGTTTCTCTCTGTCAAATACATAAATAAAATCTTTTTAAAAAAAATGAAAATGCTATTAAAAATCAGTATAAGAATTAGAAAATTTCAGAAATGCGATATTAAGAAAAAAATTAAGATTTTTTTTAGAAGTCAGTTTATAGAACTCAGGAAAGAGAATAAAAGTTATTTCTGAAATGAAAACTAAATGAGAAGGAATCCAAGAGAAAATGACAGTGTATAACATTTTCAGACATGTAAGTTTAAATGAAGGACTTTTTTAAAGGAAGAAAGAGATAAAAATGGCAGAGAAAGTGACAGAAAAAGAAAATAGTCAAAGAAGATCTAACATATGTATGATAGGATTTACTAAAAAGGGAAACCAAAGCAACGGAACAGAATATGTACTAAAACTATACTTTATTAATATTTTTCTCATATAAAAAGGCTTCAAACTACAGATTGGAGAGACACACGCGTACCTGGAGGAACAAACCCGAACTGACCAACACAGAAGAAATGGTAACACACATCTGCAGGGTCAGTGCTGAGCCCTTAACCAAAGATGGTCTCTGCACAGCAGCCCTCACTGTTTACTCCTTCAGACAGACTAGGACCTACTAGCCCAAAAGCCCACTGGCAACATTTTTACACTATGAATAATTTTATTTGATTTTAACTTTAAAAAAAAAAAAGATTTTATTTACTTGAGAGAGAGAGAGAGAGAGAGAGAGAGAGAGAGAGAGAGATACCATGAGCAGGGCTAGAGGGAGGGCTAGAGGGAGAAGCCGGCTCCTGGCTGAGCAGGGAGCCAGATGTGGGACGCAATCCTAGGACTCTGGGATCATGACCTGAGTGAAGGCAGAGGCTTAACCAGCTGAGCCACCCAGACAGCCCACATTGAATTCTTTTAAAGATCATTCAAATAAGCAGATTTTTAGCCATTTACAATCTGCCTGCTTTGTGTAATGTTGACCTTAAAAACAAAACTGCCAGTTGTTTTACCAGCAAAATTGAGTTTAGGTGGGAATAACAGAATTGTGACTCAGGACCAGCAAAATACAGCATGCCCCGAGGCAAGGACAGAAAAGGAAGAGAGGGGCAGTTCCGGGGGACAGAGGAGTAAAACTGCGAGTAAAAAAAGCGCTCAGGGGAGTAAACTGGGAGTTTGAGATAAAGTGGGATTTCCTTGGCTGAGTTGTGGACAGTCTCTTATTCGCTGGGCTGTTCCCCAGAGGGGAGAAAAACCTTTTTTCGTCCTCCTCGTTAATAAAGCAGTACTTGGAGTATTACTGACCTGTAAGGTAGGTCTCTCCCAGCTGGATCCGCAGCCCACTGGAGGCATGAGCGCTTCCCCTGCTGGTCTCCTGAACCCATCCTAAACAAGGTTTCATTCCATTGATTTTCATAATGCCTGTGAAACTAAAGCTGACATTTAAAAAAGCCATAAATAAGATAAACCCCAGGACTATAGAGACCCCGAGTCACTGTTGAGTGTCATGCAGACATGTAACCCCCTCTCCGGTCTTCCTCCCCTTCGTTCTCTTGCTCTCTTCTTCTTCTGGGTGGTGGCCCCAGTGCAGGTGCCCCTGGGAGGTCTCCAGCTCTGAGAAACACCAACCACCGAGACCCCTCGCACACCTGTCAAAACTCATTGTGTGCTGCTGCCACCCTGTGGTCACATCTTTTACACTGATCAACCTGGAAATCTTTCAAACCCATACAGCCTGGCACCCCTAATTATTAAGGGAATCAGGTCCTACAAAAACACTACTGTGTTACCTGGGGTTTGTTTGGCGACATTACCAATTGGGTTACAGAGTTCCCCACCCGATTGTGAGGCTCCCTCCTTGGAGACAAGCTGTCCTCTTCATCATAAAACCCTACTCAATGGTTATATTGCCTATTATTTTGTGTTTTGGCCCATGGTTATTACCACAGCAGAAATAGATGGGGAAGCAAGGCACAAAATTCCTGGCTCAGCTTTGGCCCTTGTTCCCTGTCACATCTGTTTCCTGATTCGTTACTCTTCAATGTCCACAGGTTAGTCACATTGCTTTACGAACAGTGAACTCTAGTAAATCTTAGTGTTTTGGGGCGCCTGGGTAGCTCAGCAGGTTAAGTGTCTGCCTTCAGCTCAGATCACGATCCCGGGGTGCTGGGATGGAGCCCCGTATAGCAGAGAGCCCGCTTCTCCCCCTCTCTCTACCCCTCCCTCTGCTTGTGCTCTCTCTGTCAGATAAATAAATAAAATATTTTTTAAAAAAATCTTAGTGTTTCCTCCTTTCCAGGTCCATAACAGAAACAAAATGCTGGGCAAAGATACGTCTACAAAGTTCAAAGTATTGGATTAAAATTAGGAGTAATTTCTCTAAGACAGAAATGAAATGGGTTAGGATTAAAGATGAAGTCTCAACCCAGAAAAAATTACTGCAATAAGTGGGAAAGGTTTCAGGGTGTCTTATCGAGTCTACGTACAGGCCGACCTCATTTTACTGTGTCCCACTTCATGCACTTCACAGATAGTGCATTTTTTACAAATTGAAGGTTTGTGGAAACCCTGCATTGAGGAGGTCTATTGGCACCATTTTCTCAACAGCATTTGCTCACTTCATGTCTGTGTCACATTTTGGTAACTCTCATAATATTTAAAATTTTTTTCACTATCACTATATTTGTTACGGTGATCTGTGGTCAGTGATTATGACTTGCTGAAAGCTCAGATAGTGCTTAGCATTTTTTGGCAGTAAAGTATTTTTAATTGTGCATTTTAAAAGACATAATACTACAGCACACTTAAGAGATCACCAGTATAGTCTTTTTAAAAAAGATTTATTTATTTGACAGAGAGAGAGTGAAAGGGAACACAAGCAGAGGGAGTGGCAAGCCAGGGGAGAGGGTGAAGCAGGACCCTGGGGTCATGACCTGAACTAAAGGCAGACACTTAACCGACTGAGGCACCCAGGCACCCAAGAGATTGCAATATACTATTAAATATCACTTTCTTTTTTAAAAGATTTTATGTATTTATTTGACAGAGACAGAGAGATCATAAGCAGGCAGAGAGGCAGGCAGAGAGAGAAGAGGAAGCAGGCTCCCTCCCAAGCAGAGAGCCCGATGCGGGCCTCAACCCCAGGACCCTGAGATCATGACCTGAGCTGAAGGCAGAGGCTTAACCTACTGAGCCCCCCAGGTGCCCTTAAATATAACTTTCATATGAACTAGGAAACAAAGAAATTATTTGGCTCACTTTATTGTGAGATTCACTTCACTGCAGTGGTCTGGATCTGAACCTGTGATATCTCTGCCTATTTAGGGTAAAATCAGCAGAACCCTGGGTATACCAGGAAAATCAGAGTAGTTGTGACTAGTTGCTTTAGAGAACCAATCCCTACCTTGTGGCAAGCAGTACGTAGTAAACAATTCAAAAAAGATGAACACAGAAATTAATGAAATGAAAAGTTACAACAGAGTTAGTCAATAATACAAAAAGATTATTGTTTGGAAAATACAAGCATTAGTCAACCAAGATCAAGAGAAAGAAAGGGGGCACCTGGGTGGTTCAGTCAGTTAAGTAGTCCACTTTTGATCTCAGGTCAGGTCTTGATCTCAAGGTTGTGAGTTCAAGTCCCATGTTCTGTGTGGAACCTACTTTAAAAAAAAAAAAAGGAAAAAGAAAAAAGGGAGAAAAACTTTAAAAATCTTTAAGAAGGTAAAACAAAAAAAACCCCAAAATAACAAAAATAACAACAAAAAAGAATGTGAAACAAGATATAGCTGCAGGAATAGAAGAGAGAAAAAACTGAGAAAAAATTAAGTTAAATATTGTGCAAATACATTTAACACTGCAACACAAGTTTTTAAAGGAATTATTAATTGCCAAAATTGACTCATGAAGAAGTATGAACATATTTGTCTGGTACCAGATATCTGAATGGAAGAGATGCACCAAGCCAAAACACTAAGTTTTTTAAAAATCAGTTTTATGCTTTTTTCCCCTAAAACTCATTTTATTAAAATTTTCCCAATGTGCTAGAAAATACTGTAAAGAAATATCTTAAAATCTGAATTCATAATAAAAATAGCTGAAAGAAAATTAGTGAGCTAATCCAAAGTAATAGCTCTTAGGAAATCACCAAAAATGCATCAAAGAATGTCCAGGTTGTGGAAATTGTGAAAGAGATAAAGAGTTAGGGAGAGAGAGGGAGACCATCTGACATATCTAATCAGATTCGATGAGGGAGTGACTAGAAAGAATGGGATATTGCAGGTTTGTTTCCCTGGGAAGCTGCCGCTTAGATCAAGTTAAGCCCTCAAGATGTTTATTAAGGAGTGCTATCAGAATCAATTCCCATAAATGAGAGTGAGAGGAAGCAGGAATAGAAGAAGATGAGTTGCGATTCAGGGCCCCCACAGGAGCTCTGCTGGCCTTCAGAAATGTTCTGATTTGGGCTGAGATATGTAGGCTTTTATAATCCTATCTTGATCAATCATTGGATGCGGGCTGTCCAGGAAGGGACATGACCTTCAGGGAATCTCTGAAGGTGCTGAGAGCTGAAGGCTGCCGGCCCACAGCACTCCCAGCAACTGTAACAGATTCTTCACCAAAGGGGAGGGAAGGAGGCCTGGACAGCATATCGTACCACATGGGAGAAAGACACTAATTAAGAAAACAATGACTGGGCACTTGGGTGGCTCAGTGGGTTAAAGTCTCTGCCTTCGGCTCAGGTCATGATCTCAGGGTCCTGGGACCGAGGCCCGCATCCGGCTCTCTGCTCAGCAGGGAACCTGCTTCCTCCTCTCTCTCTGCCTGCCTCTCTGCCTACTTGTGATCTCTCTCTCTGTCGAATAAATAAACAAAATCTTTAAAAAAAAAAAGAAAACAATGACTGAGGATTCTCTAAAATTGAAGAAAAATATAAATATGCTGATTTAGGAAGCACAAGAAATTTCAAGCAATTTAAAGAAAAAGAATTATACATTTAAACACGTTTTGAAAGTGAAGATTATAGAAAAAAAGAGAAAAAAATCTTAAGAGCAGCCAAAAAGAAAACCCAATTACCTGCAGAGAAATGACAAATTGACTGCTAGTTGACTTCTCATAAGCAAAAATGAAAACCAAAGGATGGTGAAATCATATCTTCAAAATGTTGAGAGAAAATAACTGTACATGCACTAAGCTACCATTCAAGAAATGGGCCAAAATACAAAATTTCCAGATAAGCACAGCAAAGTTTACCACCAACAGACTCCTCACTAAATGAAGTTCTAAAACAGTAGTTTTTCAACTTGTTTTCAAGGACACTGAACTCAACAGGACAACTGTAAAACACTTATGCCTATGTACCAACCCAGCAATTCTGATTCAAGTAGACTAGTGTATGGCAATAAGAAGGTTCCCCTTCTCCTCTCACCACCAAGGTGGTGTCAGAAGAGGTCAAATGAGGAGGTAAGACTTTCATCCCCACCCTACATGACAAGCTCCTCTTCTCTGGGTTCAATGAAGGCCACCTGGAACTCCCTCTTCACTGGAATGGTGTCTGAGGCACCTAGTTGGAAGTTCCTACCTCCAACCAGCAGTAATAAGACCACTTTCCCTCCTATTCAGGGTGGTTTCAGCAGAGACCTTGTAGGAAACCCAAATTTAAACCCCCACCTGTCAGTAAGAAGGCTGTTTTCTCGACTAGTGTAGGGCCAAAGGAAACCTGCTAAAAAAGAAATTGTAAATATTCAGAGTTCCATTAAAAAAATACCTATAGTCTCATAATAGAAATCAACACTGAGATGAAATAGATATTGGAATTAACTGCCAGAGATTTAAAACAGCCATCGTAAAATACTTCAAGAAGCAATTACAAACACACTTGAAACAAACTTAAGAAAAAAACAGAAAGTCTCAGCAAAGAAACAGAAGATATTAATAAGAACCACATAGAAAATTGAGAACTGAAAAAATATCACAACCAAAATGAGTAACTCACCAGATGGGCCCAACAATAGAATGTAGGTAACAGAGGAAAGAATCAGTGACTTGAAGACAGAATAGAATTTACCCAATGTGAACAAGAGAGGGAAAATAGACTTTAAAAAACTTAACAGAGCCTCAAGGACAGAAGGTCTAACATTGCTGTCATTACAATTCTGGAGAAAAGGGGGAAAGAGGAAGGGGCTGTAAAAATACTTAAAGAAATAATGGCTATAAATGATAAAAATTTAGCAAAAGGCAAAAAATCTATAGATTAAAGAAGAAGAGCAAAGCCCAAACAAGATAAAGCCAAATAAATCCACATCAAGACATATCACAGTCAAGGGTAACTGGATGGCTCAGCCAGTTTGGTGTCCCACTCTTGGTTTCAGTTCAGGTCGTGATCTCAAGGTCGTGAGATTAAGCCCTGTATTGGGCTCTGCACTGGGCATGGAGCCTGCTTGAGATTCTCTTTCTCCCTCTGCCCCACATCCTCTCTCTTTCTTAAAAAAAAAAAAAGAAAGAAAGAAAAAAGAGGGGTGCCTGGGTCCTCAGTTGTTAAGTGTCTATCTTTGGCTCAAGCCATAATCCCAGAGTCCTGGGATTGAGCCCCACACTGGGCTCCCTACTCAGCAGGAAGCCTGCTTCTCCCTCTCCCACTCCCATTTGTGTTCCCTCTCTTGCTGTCTCTCTCTCTGTCAAATAAATAAAATATTTTTTAAAAAGACACATCACAGTCAAACTTCTGAAAACTAAAGACAAAGATAACAATTGTGAAAGCAGGGGAAAAGAAAAGAGATGACACTTTACCAATGGTGGTAGTGGTGGGAAACAATTTGAATGATACAAGATTTCTCATCAGAAATTATGGATGCCATTTTTAAAAAGTGGCACAACATTTTTTAAGTGCTGAAAGAAAAGAACTGTCAAACTAGAACTTTTTATCTGCAAAAATTTCCTTCGGGAAAGAAGAAATCAAAACATTTTCAGATGAAGGAAAACAGACAATTTGTCACCAGTGCAACTGCCTTAAAAGAATGGCTAAAGAAGTTTTTTATATGTAAATGAAATGATAAAAGAAGGAACCTTGGATAATCTGGAAGGAAGAAAGAACAATGGAAAGAACAGAAGTATCTGTGTATACATGAAGCTTTATTGTTCCTTTGGGGTCTTCCAAATTGTTCTTGAATAACACTGTCTTATGTATTTCTCAAAATACGGAGAGAACATATTTAAAACACTTATAAATGAGAGACTATAAAAGGACTTAAAAATAGGTAAGTTTTGGGATGCCTGGGTGGCTCAGTTGGTTAAGCGACTGACTTCAGCTCAGGGCATGATCCCAGAGACCCGGGATCGAGCCCCGCATTGGGCTCCCTGATCGGCCAGAAGCCTGCTTCTCCCTCTCTCACTCCCCCTGCTTGTGTTCCCTCTCTGGCTGTGTTTCTGTCAAATAAAATCTTTTTTAAAAAAAAATAGGTAAGTTTTCTGTACTTCACTTGAACTTGTAAAATTTTAACACCAGTAAACTGTGGTATTTATGTATGATTTACCTAGGATAAGGAACAAACAATCCTTGGGAAGGCAAAAGACAAAAGACAAAAAAGAAAAACAGGGGCGCCTGGGTGGCTCAGTTGGTTAGGCGACTGCCTTCGGCTCAGGTCATGATCCCGGAGTCCCAGGATCAAGTCCCGCATCGGGCTCCCTGCTCGGCGGGAAGCCTGCTTCTCCCGCTCTCACTCCCCCTGCTTGTGTTCCCTCTCTAGCTGTGTTTCTCTCTGTCAAATAAATAAAATCTTTAAAAAAGAAAACAAAACAAACAAACAAACAAAAAAACCAAAAAAAAAATCTGGGGCCCCAGGGTGGCTCAGTTGGTTAAGTGTCTGCCTTTGGCTCAAGTCATGATCCCAGAGTCCTGGGATTGAGCTCCACATCAGGCTCTCTATTCAGTGGAGATCCTGTTTCTCCCTCTCACTCTACCCACCCCCACTCCTGTGCACATGCTCTCTCTATATCAAATAAGATTTTCTTAAAAAAGAAAACAGGGGCGCCTGGGTGGCTCAGTTGGTTAAGCGACTGCTTTTGGCTCAGGTCATGATCCCGGAGACCCAGGATCGAGTCCCACATCGGGCTCCTGTTAGGTGGGAGGCCTGCTTCTCCCTCTCTCACTCCCCCTGCTTGTGTTCCCTCTCTGGCTGTGTTTCTCTCTGTCAAATAAATAAAATCTTAATTAAAAAAAAAGAAAAAAGAAAACAAACAAAAAACTAAGTGGCAGATTTAAGCCCTAACATATGGATAATTACATTAAACGTAAATGGTCTAAACACAGCAATTAAAAGATGAAGATCAGCAGCTTGGATTTCTTTAAATGATGCAATTATATGCTGTCTACAGTAAATCTCTTCAAATATAACAGTATAGGTAGGTTGAAAATAAAAGAATGGAAAAAGATATGCAAACATTAACCAGAATAAATCAGAAGTGGTTATATTAATATCAGATAAAGTAGATCTCAGAGCAAGAAATTTATCTAGAACAGAGAATGACATTACATAATGATCAAAGAATCAATTCACCAAGAAGACATAGCAATTTGACATTTGTATGAATCAACCAAGAGAACTACAAGATATGTGAAGCAAAAACTAACAGAACTGAAAGGAGAAATAGTTAAATTGACAAGTAACAGTTATAAAACAACTGCCCATAAAGTCAGCAGGAAGATAGAACTCAACATCATAAAGCAACAGGTTCTAACGATCATTTATAGAACAGTCCATTCACCTACAGCAGAATATAGATCCTTTTCAAGCCCTGACAAATCATTTACTGAGTTTGATCATGTCAAGGGTCACAAAACCTCAATAAATGTAAAGGAATTGAAATCATACACATTAGTTCTGACCAAAATAAACTCAAAACTAGAAATCAATTACAGAAAGATAATGGGAAAGTCTCCAAACACTTGGAAACTAAACAATACAGTTATAAATAATCCATGGTTCAAAGTGGAAGTTGTAAGGAAGTTAAAAAAATATATATCAAACTGAATAAAAGTGAAATGTTCTGGTAATAGACTTCATAGTTAAGTAATTAAACAGGGTAGCTTTTTTTTAATTTATTTTTTATTTTTTTAAAAATATTTTATTTATTTGACAGAGAGAAACACAGCCAGAGAGGGAACACAAGCAGGGGGAGTGAGAGAGGGAGAAGTAGGCTTCCCGCCAAGCAGCGAGCCCGATGTGGGACTCGATCCTGGGTCTCCAGGATCATGGCCTGAGCGGAAGGCAGTCCCTTAACGAACTGAGCCACCCAGGTGCCCCTAAACAGGGTAACTTTTATTAAAAGTTAAAAAACTTAAAAAAATCACAATTTATTTCTGAATTTGAATGTTTTTCTAAGAATATTTTGTTAATTCCAATTGCCACTGCTGCTCTTTAACAGTTTCTTGGTGTGGTCAAGAAGCAGAGGTTAGCAATTTTATTGAAAGAAAGTGAGAAAAAATATTTACAAAATAAGCAGAGAATCTATAAATTATTTATCCCCCATTGGATTCTTCTGTTCAAACATCACTAGCCTATCAACAGGGCATTCAACATAAACAAGAGTAGTAAGATTCCATCAGCTCTGATATTTTGCCAACTTTCAGCCATATAAAAAACAGCTCTACACATGCTTTTTATTTTGATGGACGTGTATTTATGAAAATAAGAGGCAAACATATTGAATACATTGTAACTTGATTTGTATCTTTCTTCTTACCCTGGGCGCAGCGGATGGTAGGCACGGGCCTGTCCTAGCTTCCTAAGCTCTCGGGGCCGCGGCTCCCTTTTCCCGGAAAGGAAGGTAGCACGCCCGAGCTCAGGGAACTGGAATGGAGGAGGCAACTGAGGAAATATGGCTAATACAAGTTCCCTTACTCTCCTGAGGAGGAACCCGTGATCAAGCAATGTTTTGGAGTTCTGTTTTATTCTTTTTTTCTCTCACTGAGAATTTGTTTTCCCTTTTATTTTTGGGGTGATGCAGGGGAGACCGTGGCTAAGGAAGTGAAGGCACCAAAGCGAGCTGGGTGCCGGCGCGGGGCGGGACCGGCTCCGGGGAACCCGCTTGGGCGGTGGGAACGCAGAGGAGGGATCCCCACGCACCCCCGCAGGAAGCGCCCCAGCGACTGGAGGTGTGCGCTGCGTGTGTGTGTGTGTGTGTGTGTGTGTGTGTGTGTGTGAGGAGGGGGCTCGCTCCAGCTCCCTCAGACACCAGCACTCATGACGAAGCTACTCCCCCCGAGCGTTCCAGGGCGCACACGCGCGAGCCGCAGCCACGCCCGCACACTCTCCGCACACACCCGGCGTCCGAGGGTCCAGTTGCCATGGCGAACAGGAGCGCGTGAGCCCAGCCGCCCCTCCCGCCCCAGCCGAGCCCGGTCAACTCCAGCTCTGATTGGTCGCTGCTTCCTCATTATGCAAATCATTTGCGTAGACTCGGCGGCCGGCTGCCTGACGTCACCAAGCACGGGGGCTGGGGCTCGGGGCTCGGCTCCGGGAGAGATCCGGCGGGAGCCCGGATAGCGCCGCGCGGGGACCTCAACCCAGACCCCGCGTCCCGCAGCCTCAGCCCGGTCCTGCCCCGCCCCCTGCCCCGCCCCTTTCCAGCCCGCCCCACCCCCTCTACGCTCCTCCACCCGGACCCCGCCCCCTGGGCAGCCCCCTCCCGCCCCCGCCACCCGGACCCCGCCCCCTCCCCCCTGGCCCTCGCCACCGGTCCAGGGAGGGGACGGCGGGACCGGCGGGACTGGTGGGACCGGCGGGAGGGCGGACCGGGCGGGGAGATGGCCGCGGCGCCCGGAGGGTCTGCGCCGTCCGCCGGCCCCGGCCCGCGCCTGGGTTTCAGCACCGCGGACAGCGGCGTCGGCATGAGCGGGCTAAACCCCGGTTCTGCCGTGCCCATGAAGGACCACGACGCCATCAAGCTCTTCGTGGGGCAGATCCCGCGGGGCTTGGACGAGCAGGACCTCAAGCCGCTGTTCGAGGAATTCGGCCGCATCTACGAGCTGACGGTGCTGAAGGACCGGCTCACCGGCCTCCACAAAGGTGCGCGGGGTCAGCCCAGCCCAGCCCAGCCCTGCCCCAATCTGATTAGAGTGGGCCCTGCCCAAACCCCAGCCTCAACCGCAGCCCCAACCTTAGCTCTACCTAGAGTCAGTCCAACACCAGTCCCACTTCAGCCCAGTCTCCTCTCCAGACCACAGAACCCTCAACCTGGAATTTTCTCTCTGACATCCTCCCACTGATCATCACTCTGATCCCCTGACATGTATGTTCGCCACTCTAACCTCTAACTCCCTTCCCTTCACCTCTCACATCCCAACAGTCCTGACCTTTCAGTGGGACCTCCTTCCATCCCTTTCATCGGACATCCCAAATCCTGGAATTTGGAAACTTATTTGACCTTTGGGCCTCTAATACCCTCAATCTCCCAAACCCCGGACCCAGTCATTCCTGACCTCCTCCCCCAATCAGGTGCCACCCGACTCAGGCCTAACCACCCGCACACACATCTTGGACTTGTACCCCTCATTCTGGCCTCCAAGCTCAGCCAACCCCACAGAGCCTTCCTTTGATGCAGGCTGCTAACATGTACCCTCTCCTCCAAACCCAAAGTCCTCCCTTCTTCAGAATCCAGGCCTGCTTAACTCACAAAACCCAATTTCCCTCGAGGAGGCTCTCGGCCCCAAATTTCCCCCTTATGTTGGACAGTAACCCCGTCTCTCCACCCCCTGACAGAATGCCAACACTCTGCCTCTTCTGATTTGAGTCCAGAACCCTGACCTCAGCTGGGAAAATCTACTACCTTGTGCCCCCTCATTTCAGGTTTCCTGTCAGCTGAACCCACACTTCTTTTATCCTCTAATCCCCCCACCAGGTGCCTCATCTTTACCCCTCCTCAATCCTCTTTATGGCCTCCTGCCTTCCCTCCTTTACAGGCTGGTCCTGGAGCACAGACTGTGGACCAGAGCCTCAGGGTGGGCCCAGTTGATGAGGCAGAGGGATTTTTTTCCCTTGCCCTTGCTAGAGAGACTGGCACCACAGTCCTGTCCAGCCACACCCCTTTCTTCCTGTAGAGAGAGGGAGGAGGCTTGTTTACATGCGGAAAAGTCTGTCCAGGCTGGGCTGGAGTAAGAGAGCCAGAGTCACATGTCATACATGGGCAGGGGAAGGAAATTATTTGAGGAGAAACACCTCTACCTCCACCCACGTTCACCACGCTTCAGTTTCAGGATTTGAGGGGGAAGGGTCACCAACTATCCTCCATGATTTTCCTAGGAGAAAAGTTGTGGGGCCCTGGATACCAGCTAAAGATACTTTCCTAAGGGCTGACAGCTGGAAGCAGGCTGCCAGCTCTTTTCAACTGGGAGGCCTTGGAAAGTCTCTAGGCACACTTACACAGAGCTTTGCAAGAATGCCCACGGAAGATCTGTGACCCGCGAGATAGCAATGTGTCTTTGACACTTGGGGGTGGGGTTACTTTAAAAGTGGCATAAAAGAATAAGACTATACCATCCAGATTCCTTCTAATGCTGCCCAGCTACCTGGCTGTCCATCCATCCATAGCAACTCATTTTCTTATTTTCTAGACATTTATTTCAGTATGTAAGCACAAGCTAATCTTTCTGGGCCATCTGTCCAATAAGGGAAGTATATAAGATACCTTTAATTCTCACTCTTCTCATTCAAATACCATCAGAGTCTCTGAATTGTTCTCTCATCCTTTTTCTCCCTCTCCATTTAGCTCTAATTCTTCCTGTTTTTTTTTTTTTAATTTTCATGTGTCTCTCCAAGTCATGCTTCTCTGTCTTTTCATCCCTCCTTTTCCACCCCCTATCCCAGGTAGTCCACACGGGGCTCCTTTGGGCAGCAATTGGGCCCCTGTGCCTTTCAGACAGGGCCCCGGCCCTGCCCAGTTCTGACGTCAGCTGATAAGGCTGTGTGGCAGACGATGCAGCAGAGATGTAAGCAAAAATAAGGTGTTTGGTGATTTATCCCCAAACCAACCCGAAGTTCTCCAAGGCAGGGCTGCTTTGCAAGATTATTGGGGAGGGTCTTCAAGTGAACATCTTCCCCACTTTCTCCCCAGCAACAGCAATATCCAAAAGCCAGAGTGACTCATTTTCTTTTTGATGACTGAGTACTGAGGGAGGCAGCCACAGTGCTTTGAAAACAACATCGACCTAGGAGTTCGGAGGCTCCAATCCCTATTCTGCCCCTGACAGACCCTCTGCGTTCAGTTTCCCTATTGATACAGTAAGAGTTTGTCTCAGGTGTTCTCTAAGGTCCATTTAATTTAATGAATAGCAGATAGCCATCCACCTTAAGAGGGCAGCCACATAGAAGAAATCAGAGAAAATGTTCCCACTTGCCTTCCTAGTCTGCTGAGGTCTAAGCGGAAAACTTCACAAACCTCCTAATAGCTTCTCACATCCACTTTCTCTTCCTTCAGTCTTTCTCCTTCCTACACTCAGAAGGCTCTTTTTGAAAACATAGATCTTATCATGTCAGATCCCTGCTTAAAATCCTTTAGTGGTTCTTCATTGCTCTTAGAGAAAAGTTCAAACTCCCAGGCTGAGGCATACCAGGTTATAGATGACCTGATCCCCGCACACCTCACTGTCCACTCCGCTTCCTTTCACCAATCTCCAGCCACACTAGCCTTCTACCCATTTCTCCAAGACACCAGATTCCTGCCTCAATCTTCATATGCGCTATTCCCTCAGCCTGAAATAATCACCACCCTTCTTGTCACCTCGTTAAGCCCTATTTGTTATTGAGGATTCAATGGGCTCTTTGGAACTTTCTTTAACCTTTGGACTCAAATTACATTCCCCTCATGATTCTTTACATAATCCCCATGAGAGTAGGTAACGTGTCTGTCTTGTTACCACTTCATCCCCAAGCCTGTTATAATGCCCCACCACAAGTCAGTGCTCAACAAATATGTTCTGAATGCGTGAATGCTCAATGACTGTTGGAAAGGAAGAGATTCCTGCCTCAGTGCTTCCTAGCAGGCTACAGTTTCTGAGGCTGAACCTAAGGAGGAATAAGACTGATCCTTTGGCTCAACCCAGCCTCCCTCTCTGTCCCATAACTACTGGCTCTTTTAGAGAAGTAAGATTTGGGGCACAATAACCCTTTAACAGGCCCTATCTTGAAGTACTGGGAGAGCTGACAGATCAAGCTCCTTGGATAGGACTGGAGGTCCCTGAAAGCTCCTCTCTAGAGAAAGTCCTTAAATCAGCCCCATCTTGCAAGCCTCAAATTAACCCATTCCTCAGCTTCAAACTTGGAGGAGGGAGGCCTTAAGAAGTTGTGAGGGCGCCTGGGTGGCTCAGTTGGTTAAGCCACCACCTTCCGCTCAGGTCATGATCCCAGAGTCCCAGAATCAAGTCCCACATCAGGCTCCCAGCTCCATAGGAGTCTGTTTCTCCCTCTGACTTTCTCCCCTCTCATGCTCTCTCTCACTCTCTCTCTCTCTCTCTCTCTCTCTCTCAAATAAATAAATAAAATCTTAAAAAAAAAAAGAAGAAGAAGTTGTGACGTCCTGGGTTTGGCTCCCAACCCTCCTCCTCCTTTTTGCCTCCTCCCATCTGAAACTGAGTTGGGAAGGAATTGAGGCTGATTCTGGGAGACTCTGTGAGTATGATTCCGAAAAGGAAGGGAAAGGCTGGGGTTAAAGCTGAAGGCAAAGCCGCTTAGGGAGGTTTAGCCCCAACCAGACTTATGGCTGGAGTGGGGAGGGGAGATGTGGGAGTGTATGAGCATGTGGCTGGATATGGGTATACATGTTCCCTAGGCAAGAGGCCAGGAGAAAATGAGAGGGAGCCAGAGTCTGGACTCAGATACATGAAGGCCCTCCCTTCAGAGAAGGTGGGAGGCAGAGAAGGCTTCTCAGAGCAGTGCCCTTGTTAAAAGACAGTGGCCTTGAGTTTGTCACTTAATGGGGTCTTTCCAGGAAGAGTATTTGGGGGTTTCAGGAAACCCCCTGAGCCAGCCTCTTCCTCCCCAGGCTGTGCCTTCCTCACCTACTGCGCCCGGGACTCTGCTCTCAAGGCCCAGAGTGCACTGCACGAGCAGAAGACCCTGCCAGGGGTAAGTCCACCAGGGATGGGGGGTGGGGGTCACCTCAGGCCGGGGACACGCCCTCTGTGCATGCCGAAGTAGCATGTATGGGCTGGGCTGGGACCAGGAACTAGAAGCAGAGGCACCTTTCCAGGAGATGGCTTACCTGTGCCCTAAACAGTTATAGGCTCTTTGTTATATTTAGTCTTCTGGTCAGAGAAATGGGCCTGACACTGGGGCCAGATATTCCATCTTATCTTCTTAGAGAGGAATTCGCCAGCCTTGGCTAAAATCATGGCTTAATGTGTCATCTGTCCCTGGTGTAAGAATATATGCAGATACCTGGGGTAGAGACTCTGCTCAGCTGGTATCCTATTTTTTTTTCCAGTTCTAGGGTCCTTTATAGCAATTCCCTCTGTCCTCTTCCTGTAATGTTTTTTTGGGTGCCTTGACTCACCAAGAACGCTTTCCCTCTTTCCCCCAAACACTTGGGTAAAGCTTAGAGAACCTGATTATACGTGCGCAGTTAAGCCATTATATATCCATGGCATCTCATATGGCCTTAGCTAATGGCTAATCACTGGACAAAAAGCAAAGTGGGACCTACAGACCATGTGGCAGGAAGCGAATGATGATCGTTAAGAACTAGTGTGGGTTCACCAAGAGCAAATCATACAACAGAGCCTCATTTTCTCTTGTCAAAGGAGTGACGTGTCTACAACAAAAGCAATATTCAAATGCCCTGGGCAGGCCAAGCCTGGGACTCTCCCAGTTTTAAGCTTCAGACTTAAGAGGATCATTAGCCTATCAGAAAGAGACCAGGATGGAGTGTGGACATAAAATATGTCATAGATGATGGTTTGAAGAAACTGGAGATACTTGGCTGGAGAAGATAGGGTTTAATGGGGGCTTTAATAGGGAGGCATCACAACATAATGATTAAGAATACTACTTTTTGAGACTCACAGACCTAGATTTGAATCCCAGATTTGTCATTTAAGTTCTGTGTCTCCAGATACACTACTTAGACTCTTGAGCTTCAATTTCTGCACCTATAAGGAGTAGGTTATACTGACACTTAGTTCACTGGGCTCTCATGAGGATTACCTGAGGCTTAGCAGTACTTGGCACAGAGTAAGATCTCAATAAATATTACTGTTGGGTGGGGGCAACCACCTTCAGATTCTTAGGAGGGATTTGGTTTTCTATGGGTGGCTCTAAAGGACCGGATCAGGATCATGGATATAAAGAACAGACACTCTAATCTCAGCTCAGTATAAAGAAATCACTTCTCTGAATTGGAGCTATCTAGCAATGGCACAAGGTTTGCCTAGAGTTGATCAAGCTCTGAGTGGACCATCAGTTCGTAGGACCAGTCCCAGTAATTGAAGCAACTTGAGCCTCACTCTTGCAGACTCAGCATTAACGCCATTTAGTAACGCCAACGTATTATCCTCACCAAGTCTCTGTGTGTAGGTTCTGGAGTCAGACCTGGGTGTGGATCCAAAGCCCTACCACTCACTAACCCTGTGTGTGACCTTGGGCATCTTTATTTCTAAGCCTAAGCATCCTCGTGTGTAAAATCGAATTCATAGAATTGTTATAATAATTAAGTGAACTAACTCACATGAAGTACTTAGCACAGTTCTTGGTAGACAACAAACACTCAATATGGGTTAGCTGGTGGTGGTAGTAGTAGCAATAGTAACAGCAGCATTTGTAGGGGTTGTAGTAGAAGTTATTACTCACCGAACCAGGGGAGGAAGTGACTTCTGCTGCTAAAACTGAAAGGCACTGAGATGAACAGTAGCGTTCCATGTGGGAAACAGCACGGCAAAGGTGCAGAGACAGAAGGAACGAGATGGGTGTGAAATGGGGTTGGGAGTGTGGAGGAGGGGCCCTGTGGTGAGCATGGGCCAGGCCGGGGAGAAGAGCCACCAGAGGGCAGTGGTGGAAGAGGAAACCTTGGATGCCAGGGTGAGGGATTTAGACTTTATCCTGAAAGCAAATGGGAGCAATGAAAAAATTAAGATGAACTTTGGAATTAAAAACAAAAAAACAAAAACACCAACCATCTTCAACCAGTCACAGGGCTCCAGACAGGGAGGACTGTATGAGGCTGAGGGTACCTGAGATAAGAGCTGTGAGGCTCTAGACTAGTGGAATAATTTCTGAAAGAGGAAAGAGAAGTAATAACAACTGGCATTTGTCTATTCCAGACAGTGTTCCTAGCATTTTGCATGTTCAAAGTTATTTCATCTTCTCTGAAGAAGGTATTATTGGTCTTCCCACTTTACAGATGAGGAAACTCGGTCAAAGGAAACAGGTGCCTTGTGCAGGGTCACGTAGCTTCTAGGAGGAGGATCTGGGAAGATCCAGGTAGTCCGGTTCCAGGCCCCATCCCCTTCACCACGGCACTATTACCTGTGCCATGCTGGTGGCAGACAGGGGTCTAGGGTCCTGGAGGGGACGACGACAGGGTGCATCCGCCTTCTCCCATCCTTTCATCCACAGACTTCTAGCACGGCCTGGCTTGTACTGCCAGGATTGGCTTTATTCACCCTCTCCAGCTTAACAAAGTGAAAATTAATATTTAATTATTCTCCTAAATGAAAATCGATGGCTCTGTTGGCCAGCCCAAGCAGTGTCCGTGCCATCAATCTTTCCTGTGGGCCTGCCAGGGGCGGCAGCAGCTTCGGTCACCTGGCCTCAGGCCCACCAGCACGAGGGAGGAGGGTGTCCAGCTCTGCATAGGTCCTGGGTCCTGGGCACAGCTGCCATCTGCTGGACAAGCAGGGGAAGACTTTAATCTGGGCTCCTACTAGAGACAGGAAGGACTGTCAGTCACTCTGTGAGCCGAAAGGTTGGGGCTCCCCAAAGAGAAAGCTTGAATCCCTAGGGAAAATTTCATAGTATCTACCGGACCAGGACCTCTCTTTTGCTCCCCTCCACAGGCCCCTGATAATTTCTGTTACCTACCAAAACTTGGCTGCCTATTTAGGACTTCCTTTAAACCTCAATGGTCTGTCCCATCTTCTGTAGCTTCTTCTCCATAAAGCTGAAGCTAAGTCTTGCAGCCTCATTTTAGGGTCCAGAATCTACCTAAAGAAGGTGGGTCCAACCCTAGCCCAGAAGGTGTCCCTGCTACTTGTCTCTCTCCCAGCTCATGACCTCCTTTCCCTTGGGCATTCATTCCTTCAAACGCTGTGAAGGAGACAGACGACTGAGTGCGTTTGCTTTTGCAGGTTGTGCCTTGCACAAAACAGCGGTATGGACAGCGCAAGTGGGTCTAAAATTCACCCACGCTCTATTGACCAAGCCGGGCACATTATCACAGGGCTGTGTCAGGCCAAAGGAGGAGGTACATTTTTTCCCTAATTCATCCACGGAGTTGGGGGAGTACCTTCTGATCACCCACACAAAGGCACTGTAGGCACCAGCAGCTGCCTAAGTGAGCAAACCGGAGCCTTTGCCCTCAAGGAGCTTTTTCCAGCCCACAAATACCTCATTCCATCTCAGTGCAGTTTATACCTGGGCACATGAAAGAAACATCAGGAGTAGAGAGAGAGGAGATGCTTCACAGAGGAAATGCTACCCGAGCCCAATCATCATATTTCATCACCTTTGAGGGTCTAGAAAGTTAAAAGACAAGACAACTCCTGGAGTTCTGGGTACAGTGTGAGAACTGACAGGAAAGGTGTCCAGTGAAGACAGTCAGGGCTCTATGTGAATGGAGATTTGTGTATTTGGGGCAGCAAAGGAGGCAGGACTCAGAAGTTTGGGCTGCGAGTCTTAGGATCCTGGACTTTATCAGGAGGTTGGCAATAGGGAACCATAGGTGGATTTTAATCAAGGAAGAGTGAGGGACTGGTTTTAAAAGCTCACTCCAGCTACAGTGTGATGGTTGGGTCAGAGAGGAAGGAACACTGGAGGTAGATGATCCTTTAGGACATTGTTGCTTGAGTGCAGCTGAATGAGGATGCTGGCCTAGCACTGGGGATGGGGCAGAGAGGACAGATTTGAGAGCTATTTAGGATAGCCATATAGATTCTAGGATGGGGCAGAGAGGACTGATTTGAGAGCCACTTAGGATAGCCATATAGATTCTAGGATGGGGCAGAGAGGACAGATTTGGGAGCCATTTAGGATAGCCATATAGATTCTAGAATGGGGCAGAGAGGACAGATTTGAGAGCCACTTAGGATAGCCATATAGATTCTAGAACTAGTGGGACTGGGCAGTGGATTGGATGAGAAGAGGGGGTGAGGTAGAACGAAGGGCTAAAATGGTGATGTTTGCATTTCTTTGCCTCTCTCTTCCCTGCATCCATGACACTGCTCTCAGACCCACCAGTAAGCCTGATAAATGTTCTTCCCATGGCGGGGTAAGAAGTTGAGGGCACAAGTGCTCGGTGTAAGGAATGGATGGCATCGAGACAGAAGTGTCTGAAGAGGGCAAGTCTGAGCCCAAAGCAGGAATTTTAGGCAAGTCAAGCAGGGAGGAGGGGTACAGCCTTGCCTTCCCTTCTGCTGATGGGGGCTGGAGTACCAGGGCCTCATATCTGTCTGTGCTGCCTCCAAACTTCCCCACTCCACTGCCTGGAATAGGTTCTTCTCTGCTCCTTCTGACATTCTCTCCCTTGACTTCCACACCAGGGCTGGGCCCTGAAGCAGACGTGGGCCTGGACTCTACCTGGGAAACTCTTAAGTGAATAGGAACTCAGCAAAGGGCAGGAGCTCACCTGAGGTCCCATAACAAATTCTTGGCCAAGGATGCAATGCCCTCTTTTCCTCAAAGGGGAACTGGGACCACCTCACCCTACGTCCACATCCCTCCCTGGCTGCAGCAAGAATGAGGCAGAGTAGGGTTGCTTAGGCAGCTCATGCAGGCAGCTCTCTTTCTCCTCCAATCACAGAGAGCACCCCTAAATCCCAGGTGTCCTCCCTAGCCACTTCCCAATGGGGACTGAGGAAGAACCACTCTCCCCACCTCTGTCCTCATCCTCTTGGGCTTCTCCCTGGGACTTCCCCAGAATCTCCAAACTCCCCAACTGCCAACTTCCTCAACACCTAAGCCATAAACCTGAAAGTCAGCCAGTATTTCCTTCTCTTCCTCAGTTCCCACATCTAATAGGACTTTAGTCCGGTTAATTCATCCTAAACATCTCTTGACTCTGTCCATTTCCTCCAGCCCTGGTCCGGGTCACCCTCATCCTTTACCTGTATCATTGATCTTCCCACTTCTAATCTTTCCCTTTCCAATCTTTTTTTTCTGCATAGTGACAGCTCATGGGATCTTTCCCCACTTAATATTCTTCTCTGGATGCCTAGTACCTTTGAGATAGAATGAAGCCAAAATTCCTTGTTGTGGTTTTCATGATCTGCCCCGTCCTGGTAACTGGCTACTTTTTAGTTTCACACCCGTCCATTAAAAACAAACAAGCAAATACAACAAGGTAGGACCATGATTCCCCCTTTTACTAACGTGGATACTGAGGCCCAAAGACCTTAGAGAAAGTGCTGGTAATGGAGCCATGATTTAAATGCACTTCCCTGTGACTCGGAAGCAATCTTCTCTACGTGGCTATCTCCATGCCAGAGGCCTACCAGAACCCTTGCTCCTTCAGATGTGCAGCTCCCTTGCTCTCAGCCGTCTGCAGTGCTCCCACTCCAGCTCTCTCTCCCCCATTATCTCCACATGGCCCGACGACCACAGTCCTGCAAGGTCCAGAGCAAACGCTGCCTGTCTGTGACGCTTTCCCTGTGCCAGCCTCTCCAGCTGGAGTCAGCATCTCCTACAGCACTCTTACACTCCTCCTAAGGCCCTGGTCACTCTACGCCTCATTACTTGTGTTCTTGTCTTAATGGAGCTGAGCAGCACAATGCAGAAACATGGACTTCAGCATCACATAGTCCTGGGGACAAATCCCAGCTCAACCACTTACCTGTGATCTTGGACAAGTGATTTATCCTCCCTCAGCTTCAGCTTTCCCATCTGTACTATGGGGACAATGGTATTACCTTGCAGAGCAGTTAGAAGGAATTTAGAGACATGTATAGTGTCCCAGCAAGGGCCTGGTACATAGTGGGCTCTTAGGAAGTGGTAGCATTACCTTTCCCTTTGTTAGTCATCAAAGACAGGGTTTTTAAGGGTCTCCCATGAAGGGCCCAGCCTGGGGCTCTTCACAGAGTTCGGGAAATGCTGGCAGCATGACTGAGTGGTGGAAAGCTCAGGTGCCCAGACTCTGAGGCTTGGGCTCTGCCAGGTCTACGGAACATGTGTATACCACCTAACGCCCACTCTCCATTCAAGAGTGGGGGAGTGGGGGAGGGGGAAAGGGGCATCCCCCAGAGCCCTGATGAGCTCCATCTCTCCAGAAACCCAGCCGGGGAGGCAGCTGCCATGGAAACCACTGCTTGTCACTCTAGGTTCCAGAGAGAAATTCTCAGGATCTATTTAAGAACTAATAAAATAATGATGGTCTTGCTCACCCTCACTGAACCCCACCCCAGGCTTCTACCCCTCATCTCCCCTGCCATACTCCTCCCTGCCTTTCTTGTGTTCCCTACCTCACCCCTTATCGCTTCGTTTCCTTCCCATACCCACTAATATTTCTCTCTTTCCTTGCCCCTTTCCAGGTCTGTCTCTTTCTCTCATCATTTCTGTCTTGTGTCTCTTCATCTCCCCTTGTTTTTCTGCTCTCCATGGCTCTGTCTCTTGGTCTCTCCTCCACAATCACAGGTGGCCATGCCCAGGGACCATTCTCATCCCTCCTGGCCCCTGGTCCCAGCCAATCCAGACCTGTCCAGCTCACCCTGAGCTGCTTGGACTTATCTGTCACCCCCTCTAGACTGCAGCCTGCGTCCTGCTGGTGTCGCAGCCCCCACCCACAACCTGGTACACAGCAGGGGCTCCACCACCAGTGGGCGGGTGTGTCAGAGCCCTGGGTGGGAGGGGGACTGCTGCTTCAGGCCTGGCCTGTTTTCCTTTCCTTTCCTTTTTTTTTTTAATAAGCCCTCCCCACTCCCCCACCCCCAAATTTGATCCAAAGGAAATTGCTCAACTGTGACTGCCAGGGTGTTACCATGGTTACTGGGTAGCACTTGTGGCTATGGTAACAGGAAGCTGCCTGTTGTCTCGGCAACGAGCACATTGGTAGGATGGAGTGGCCCTGATTGGTGCAGAAACAGTGCATTTCCTGAAGGGAGGGGGTCAGATCATCACCTTCTCAGGCCAGATGGGCATCAGTACCCCTTCCTCCATGAACGGGAAGGCCGCTGTTCTTTCCTCCCGGCACTCAGCTGTCTGCCCCCAACAATAATTCCTCACATCCTACGCACCCAGCTCTTGGCAGTTTACAAAGACCTTTTGCGTCCCCATTATCTCATGTGATCCCCACAACACCCATGAGAGGAAGGTGAGATGGGGATTCAATCATGAATTCTCTCAGGGTGGTTGGGGGATGGGAATGTGTGGGGGTGTATGTTGAAATCACCTAGGAGCTTTTGCAAATTATACAATCCCCCAACTTGAGAGTCTGGTACGGTTCCCAGGTGATTCTTATCCACCCTCGATCAGGGAACCCCTGAATCAGAAGGTGAAATCGGTTGGTGGGGGAGGGGATAAAGGGAAGAGACAAGCTGCTTTCCAGGTTTCTAGCTTGGATGACTGGAAGGATCAGGTCTGGGCAAAAAGATAAGCTCGGGTGTGGCTGTGTCGAGTGGAAGGTGCCAGTGGGACTTTCCAGTCACGATGCCCAGCAAGTTGCTGGGTCCATGGGTCTGAAGCTCAGGAGGGAGGTGTGGGCTGGGGATGCAGGGCTCTGAGTCAGCCGGATGGGGACGGCAGCAGAAGCTGTGGGTGTGGGCGAGACTATCCAGGAAGAATGGGAACAGTGGGATGAGCAGGGCCGAGATGGTACGCTGGAGAATGCCAGCATTCTCAAGGGAGGGGGGGCCCCGGGGGGAACTGAGGGGTAAGTGTAGAAACTGTGGCGACACAGAGTCTGGGGAAGATTTTCCCTCACTTAGCCTGCTGACTCGGAATAGGGTGGCTTACTCAAAGTCGTACAGCCATGAAAAGGCAGAGTTGGGGTAAGCAGCCCTAAGCCTGATTCCCAGGTTTTTTAATCTAAATGACATATAGAATTATATTCTGTTTTAGAACAAAACACAAATCCTCAGTATCAATTCCCTCCTCCCACCCAACTCCTCACCCGAAGCCTTTAAGGAGGTTCAGGGCCCAGATGGACAGGCCTCATGCGGTCCCCGCCCAGAGCCCAGAGCAGAATCTCTATAGCTACCACGGTCCACGCTGGCTTGCCACCAATCCTCCCATCACCCCATCCTTCAGGTTTCGGCACCCTCTGAGTTCCCTAGTTTAAGGAACAATCTTGGAGAACATGTGAGAGTAGTGGAGTACAGAGTTCAAAGGGGCCAGGGCTTAGATCCCGGGGAATCCCGGTGCCAGGACCAGGCAGCCCTGCTGACTGCGTGTGTTGGTCCAATGTCTTTCAGATGAATCGTCCGATCCAAGTGAAGCCGGCTGCCAGTGAGGGCCGAGGAGGTAACTTCCCTATGTGACAAACCTCAGGGTATCAGCCATGTAAGGGGTGGTGGGCCTACTCCTAGAGTCAGTCCTGCCCATGGTTTATTACTAGAGCTTCCTTGGGTCAGGGGAAGGTATGTCCCAGAGTTGCTCAGCACCAGAAACAGCTCAGTCTTCCCAGCTCAGACTAAGGGGAGATGGGGGTCCCAGCGTCCCTAGACTTAAAAGAAGCAAAAACAGACTGAGAAGATTCTGGAGATAAAGGAAGGGGGCTCTCGTCACCTTGCCCTGGAGAGGGTTCATTCCTGTTTTTTTCAGCTGTAACATCCAGATTTGTTTGAAAAACCAGGCTGGAATTATTGTTTTTTTTTCATATTCTTCTGATCAGAGGGGACTCGCTTGGGGCCACTCATTTCTTCACTGCAACTGCCTGGTTACTATGGTAAAAGATGAGTCTGCTGGTAAGACAGACTGCAGACCATGTGAAGGAATCTGACTCCATACTGAGGACCATGGCAAGTCTTTGAAGGTTTTTTTTTAGTAGTACTGTTTCCTGGTACAGGAAGACCAATGCTCCCTAAGAGCAAGGAGGGGTAGAAAGCCTGTGCTTTTTGACAACCAGCTATATTCCAGCCAGTTTCCATACTGGAAAAGTGACGCTAGCTTCTTGGTGTGAGTTCCTTCTCACCCTTGGGTCTTACATCATTCCAGGATATCTGCCTATAGCCCTGATGTCTGCTGACTCTCTCCCTGCCTTACCAGGATCAGTCATGGTATTGTTAGGTGGAAGAAGCTGCCCATAATCAGGGAGCGAATGGAACCCAGTTGATAGGTCTTTATTAACTCCTACTAATTGTACACATCCTCTCAGACTTCATGCTCACTGCCTGCACTTACAAGGGGCTCTGGTAGCTTCATGCGTCCACTGTGGAGTTAACTCCTCAGTGAAATCCTCCTTTATCCTTTTAGATTATCTGGCTTCTGGTCTCTCATTCTCAATTTGAGGTCAAGATACTATCACTTCCACTTTGCCTTGAAGAGCTATTTCCAAGTTTCCTCTTCCCCTTCACACACGTGTCTTCCTTTCCCACTTCATTCTTTCCAGACACGTTTTTGAGAAGTTCCAACCTCTCTACGGAACCTTTGGTTCACCTGTTCCAAGAATTTCTGCCTTGTGGAAAGTTCTGTTAGGCATCAAGGCCATTGTTGGCCATCTTCTAAGCCTTGTCCACAAATATTAACTACTCCCATAGCTCAGAGGCCAGCTTAGAGCACCTGAAGCGAGCCAAGAAGCAGACAGGTCGAGCTGTTAGTTTATTCAACCATCCAATCAATATCTTCGGAGTAACTTATTCCACATTAGGAATAGAGATGTGAGCAAGGCAGACCTGGCATCTGGCCTCACTGAATTCTGGAGCGATGAGGGGACAGTGAACAAGAGCTTACTCCCCAGTGTGATCAGCGCCTGGCAAGTCCTGGAGGGACTGTGGACACAATAACAAGGGGGCATCTATCTGAGTCTGGGAGGTCGAGGTGGACTCCCTGAGGTAGTAATATTCAAGCCGAGATCTCAAAGACGAACAAGAAGTAGTCAAATAGAGAAAGAAGGGGAGAGGGAGCACGTGCTTAGGCGGAGGGAATAGCCTGCAGAGAGCTGAGAACATGATGCACCTTGGCTCTGCTTCAGGAACCAAGTCCACAGGGCTGGGAGCACTCTTGCTGTTTGGGGTCCAACACATCTTGTCAGGGAGAGGGCAGCTCTACAAAGGTTGCTTCTGATGATGCTTCTGCTTGGCCTGGTCCATATGCCCTCATCATCTGGGCCCCACGTAGGGGCATCAGCCTGAGTTTTATCACTATCTTCCGCCTTCTGCACAGAGTTTTCAGGTGTCATGTCACTGACAGAGTCTGTGCCTACCTATATACACCTGTTCAGATTCACAGGCGCTCAGGAGAGCAGGAAAAGCACATCTAGTTGGAAAGAGGACTGCCTGAGCAGTACAACTCATAATTTTAGTAGTTACGTGATGCACATGTATTTCTTTTTTTTAAGATTGTATTTATTTATTTGACAGAGAGAAACACAGCGAGAGAGGGAGAAGCAGGCTTCCCGCCGAGCAGGGAGCCCAATGTGGGACTCGATCCTGGGTCTCCGGGATCATGACCTGAGCCAAAGGCAGTCGCTTATCCTACTGAGCCACCCAGGCGTCCCTGCACATGTATTTCTTGGCAAGTGATGGCTCTTAATAAGTATATACTCCAAAGGCATCCATGAATAATCCTTCTTGCAGGTTTAGATGACCAGACCTCTCAATTCTTTCCTGCTCCCACTCAGAGTCACCAAATGTTCCCTGCTACATTTTCAGGAGATAGGAGGCATATGTAATAAGTCTTACAAAACCAGGTGGGCCTTTACAATTTATACGTATTTAACTACCAACTGATCTGTGTTAGATAATCTTGTTACTAATTAAAATGTATTCCTTTTCTTCAGCGTTATTATATATTTCTTCTTAAGGGAGTTCAGCTTTCTGCTGAATTGTAACACAAACGTATGCTTTAGAAGTCCAGCTTTTTTTTTTTTTTTTGGTAACATTTTATTTATTTATTTGACACAGAGAGAGATCACAGGCAGGCAGAGAGGCAGGCAGAGAGAGAGGAGGAAGCAGGATTTCTGCTAAGCAGAGAGCCCGATGCGGGCCTCGATCCCAGGACCCTGAGATCATGACCTGAGCCGAGAGCAGAGGCTTAACCCACTGAGCCACCCAGGCGCCCTAGAAGTCCAGCTTTTAAAATGGTATTGAATTTTGCTTTTTAAATGCACAATTTGACATCAGTGTGGGACAGCTTCCCTATTCAAGTTTTATCTCTGTGATCCCAAACATTCAGTAAGCCTTCAGAGTTAACGGTCACACCTGTCCTAATACCTGTAAGCCTATAAGCTTGCATGTGTTTTTATTATTCCTGAAATTAAATGCCTTAGTTTACAGTTGATTAACAATGATTTCTGTATCTTTTGAGAATACTGGTATTGATCCAGATGTAATCTAAAAAGGGTATCAAGGCAAACAGTATAATCTTCCAAGATTCCTCCGTTTTCTTCTGGAGGGAATTGTTAGATTCCCCGTCCTCCCCATAAAACAGGGATCTCCACCTCGCATGCTACAGGAGCCAGGTGGGTGACTTCAAATGGATGAGACTGTCATGATTTAATTACAACTTACATTTTAATTATGTTAAATTCTGGCAACTGATTCCACCTTTATTTTTTTTAATTTTTTTAATTTTTTTTAATTTATTTGACAGAGAGAAACACAGCCAGAGAGGGAACACAAGCAGGGGGAGTGAGAGAGGGAGAAGCAGGCTTCCCGCCGAGCAGGGAGCCCGATGTGGGACTCGATCCCAGGTCTCCGGGATCATGACCTGAGCCGAAGGCAGTTGCCCAACCAACTGAGCCACTCAGGTGCCCCCTGATTCCACTTTTAAAAGTTGACCAGCACCACCAGAACTTAACCAAACTCACCGGTTTTGCTTCTTTGGCCCAAAGACTTCCATTTCTTCCGCTCTGCGTATAGGAGCAATCTACTGTGCACACATGAGCTTTTTGATGAAAATAGGTACTTTACATTCTCTCTCTTGAATTCTGATGCCAACGCAGCACAGGAGTATTTCTCTTGTTTTTAATCAAGAGACATGAAGTTTATGGTTGAGATAACCTGTGTTTTAGACACACTGTATGTTGTGGCACTTTTAGAGGTTATTGGTAACGCTTGTACATTCAGTGCTTACAATGTCAGGAGAGTGACGACACAGCAGAATCTGCCTGATAGGAGGTGCTGGGGCCCTCTTCTTCCATGCCCATCCTCTGCAACCTTGAGGACACTCAGTGTTAGATGTCCATCCAGGTTTCCACGGACTGTTATAGTGGCCTTTTCGTGATCTCAGCCTGTTCCCATAAATTCTCAAGCTAAGTTCCATGCTGTTTATATACCCCATACTCCATGCCTATATTTTACATCCTGTGGCATTCAGCAATACTCTTAAAAGAAAACGTACCTAATTTTCCAAAAGAGATGATATCCTGATTATAGTAAAGGCACCCATTTCTACAGCCAATGAACACAGTGCCAGAAATTTTTCTCCTCAGCATCTGCATTTATTTGAATGTAAACATTAAAATATTTGTCTGGATAAAAATTCAAGGGTCATGTATTTCAAAATGTTAACATCAAATTATATGAGGCCTGAACTAGGGATCCCCAGATCCTTCAGACAGTGGTCACTAAGTAAGTCTGTTTTACTTGCTGTTCAACATGGAGACTGCGGTTGATTATTTTCCTAACTTTCACGATCACTACTATGGGAGCACAAAAAAATAAGTTTAATAGCAGGCAGCAATCTTATAGGAAAAGTATTTTTTAGTCCCAAGGAAGTATCTTCAAAATCATTGAAACTCCTGTATATTTTCCCTCTTTTTCAAATTTTATAACATAAAATCAATAAATTCATAAATCACAGTAGTGATTGCTCCATTTGTTCTGTTCTCCAACCGTGGTGATATTTTTTTTAACCAAGCACATATTTATGTTTCCAGGATGCCTGAGGTACAGAAACCGGTTAAATAAGCAACCCATGCACTCTTTCCACTTTAGTTTTTTTAAACTTTAAAAATAGTCTCTGAAGTGAGGTATCTCTTTTTAATCTTGAAGTCTGGCTTAACTGAAGAGCCCAGCTATCTGTTATCATATCAACCCTCCCATCATAATGAACTGTTTAGGTCATTTCTAACTGAATGTATATGGTTTTGTTTAAATATCAGCCCATATTTTGAATAATAAATATATAATTATTGCACTAGGTGAGTCACGTTTTTCCAGATTTTATCCAGGATTCTACTTTATTCAGGATTTAACAACTAAACTTTGAGTTAAATTTTGAGCTAGAATTTTCAGAATTTCATAATACTGGGACATATTCTCTGACCTAAATCAGGTAAGGGATTTTAGATACAACCATTCTGTCGGTCAGTCAACAGTCTTATCTGTCTTTGAACCTTATACTTCCTTCCTTCTACAAAATATTCTTCCAGAGAAGACCTGACTGGATAAGTTTCGCGGTGTTGCTTAAAACTACTCAAGGTTTCACTTCCTGAAATTACTTCTACCTCTGAAACGAAAGGGAGGTGCTTCCCTTCAGCTTGACTCAGAGCGGATCACCCAAAGCTGATTAACACTTTTAGGTCATGGCAATGGCTAATCCTTTGACAAGCCCGAAGGTACAGGTATACAGCCTGCACAAGGAAAATGAAATCTGGAGGCTGAGATTCTTTTCTCTCAGAGGTACTTGGAATCTCAGGCTTGCTTGACGGATCAGGATGAAGGGACAAGGAGTCTCTGTTCTTCCTTGGTCTGTGTTCTTACTTTTCAGCCCTCCTTAAAAACCTTTTCATTTTCAAAAATTATGGTAAAATAGGTCAATTTCTCTCCTGAGAAATGACCCTGGCTGGCCAGAAAAATTCTGATGCTTGGCATGAAATAAAGCTTTGCTTAACCTTCAAAAAAATTATGATAAAATAGGCATGACATAAACTTTATCACCATTACCATTTTGAGGTGTACAGTTCAGTCGCATTAAATATATTCACACTGTTGTGCAAGCTATCTCCGGAATTTCTTCCTTTTACAAAGCTCAAAATCTGTACCCATTAAATAAATCCCTTTCCCCCCTCCAGCCTCTGGTAACCATCATTTTACTTTGTTTGTATGAATCTGATTTCTCTAGGTACTTCATATAAGTGAAATCATACAGTATTGGTCTTTTTGTCACTGGCTCATTTCACTTAGCATGATGTCAAGGTTCATCCATGTTGTAGCATGTGTCAGATTTTCCTGCCTTTTAAAGGCTGGATAATATCCCATGGTATGTATTTATCACATTTTGTTTATCCATTCATTGTTTGAAAGACATTTGGGGGGTGCCTGGGTGGCTCAATTGGTTAAGCGACTGCCTTCGGCTCAGGTCATGATCCTGGAGACCCGGGATCAAGCCCCGCATTGGGCTCCCTGCTCGGCGGGAAGCCTGCTTCTCCCTCTCTCACTCCCCCTGCTTGTGTTCCCTCTCTGGCTGTGTTTCTGTCAAATAAATAAAATCTTAAAAAAAAAAAAAAGAAAGACATTTGGGTGGCATCCACCTTTTAAGTGTTGTGGATAATGCTACTGTGAGTATGAATGTACAGATATCTCTTTGAGACTCTGCTTTCAATTCTTCTGGTTATAGTACCCAGAACTGGTATTGCAAGATCATATATGATAATCCTATTTTTAATTTTGGAGGGAACTGTCATACTGTTTTTCATAGTAGCTGTATATTCCCAACAGCAGTGCACATAGGTTTCAATTTCTCCATATTTTTTCCACCACTTGCTATTTTCTTCTTCTCCTCCTTCTCCTTCCTTTCTTCCCCTCCTCTCCCATCTTCTCCTTCTCCATTTTCTTCTTCTCCTTCTTCTTTTTCTCCTACTTCTCCTCCTCCCCACCATCTCCTCCTCCTCCTCCACCTTTTCCTTCCTCTCCTTCTCTTCTTTCTTTTTCTCCTTCTTCAATAGTCATCCTAATAAGGTAAGATGATATTACACTATAGTTTCAATTTGTACTTCTTTAATGATTAGTAATCTTCAGCATCTTTGCATATGCTTACTGGCCATTTGTATACCTTTGGAGAAATATTTATTTAAGCCCTTTGCTCAGTTTTCAAAGGGATTATTTGTTTTCTTGTTTGAGTTGTAGGAACTCTTTATTTTGGATATTACCCCCTTATCAGATACATGATTTGCAAATGTTTCTCCCATTCTGTAGGTTGTCTTTTCACTCTGAGTGTGTCCTTTGATGCACAGAAGTTTTAAATTTTGATATAGTTCAGTTTATCTGTTTTTACTTTTGTTGCCTGTGCGTTTGATGTCACATCTAAGAGGTCATTGCCAAGTGCAAGGCCATGAAGCTTTTTCCCTGTTTTCTTCTGCGAGTTTTATAGTTTTAGCATGCATGTTTAGGTCTTTGATTCCTTCTGTTAATTTCTGCGTATGGTGCAAAGTAAGGGTCCAATGTCATTCTTTTGCATCCACTTTTGCCAACACCGTTTGTTGAAAAGACTGACACTCTTGTCAAAAATCATCTGACCATGTGTGTGAGGGCTTAGTTCTGGCCTCTCTATTCTAGTCCTTCGGTCTGCATGACTTTCTGCCAGTGTCACGCTGCTCGATTACTGTAGCTTTGTAGTACGTTTTGAAATCAGGAAGTGTGAGACCTCCAACTTTCTTCTTTTTCACGACTGTCTTGACAATGGGTTCTTGAGATTCCATATGAATTTTAGGATGGATTTCTCTAGTTCTGCAAAAAATGCCACTGGGATTTTAATAGAAATTGCATTAAATCTGTAGATTTCTTTGGGTAGTAGTGATATCTAACAATATTAAGTCTTTCAGTCCATGAACACAAGGTGTCTTCCATTTATTTGTGTCTTTAATTTCTTTCAGCAATGTTTTATAGTTTTCAGGATACTAGTCTTTTGCCTCCTTAAGTTTATTCCTAAGTATTTTATTCTTTTTGATGCTCTTATAAGTGGAACTGCTTTCTTAATTTCCTTTTTGGATTGTTCATTGCTAGTGTATAGAAACACAACTGATTTTGTTTGTTGATTTTGTATTCTGCAACTTTGCTGGATTTGTTTATTATTTCTAACAGGGTTTTTGGGAATTAAAGCTGTTGTTGATGTTTATCAGATCAGGCCAGAAGACTCTGTTTGTCCTGGATCTTCTCACTGGCTTTCCCAGGCTTCCTTGGCTCTTTATGCTGGAGACATTACTAAGAACATCAGGGGAAAGACAGTTTGCTCCATATGCTGCGACCAGCAGGATCCCCTAGGTTAGTATTTGGACTGAAAGGTGGATGAGTATTTCTAGGATGTATTTGGTGGTTGGTACCCCAATGCTGAAACCTTATTCCTACACAGTCCCTACAATTATGACATCCCACTAACAGGAAGGTAAATATGTATGAAAGGCCTAGAAGCTAGAAACTTGGGCCCCTCACAACTTCCTCTGAGCTGTCTTGAGGCACAGCCTCCTTTCTTGAGCAGCATCTTGGGTTGCTTTTCCTGAAGAGGAGGGTATGGCCTGACTCTGACTCTGAGCTCTCAATCCCATCATTGGCTGCATTAGAATCCCAGACCTGGGGGCGCCTGGGTGGCTCAGTTGGTTAAGCGACTGCCTTTGGCTCAGGTCATGATCCTGGAGACCCGGGATCGAGTCCCACATCGGGCTCCCTGCTCGTGGGAAGCCTGCTTCTCCCTCTCTCACTCCCCCTGCTTGTGTTCCCTCTCTGGCTGTGTTTCTCTCTGTCAAATAAATAAAATCTTAAAAAAAAAAAAAAGAATCCCAGACCTGTATGACCAGTGGCACAAGGCAGCTTTATGGAGCTGGGCCTCTGGGGCTCAAACCACTTGGTTTGGGTTCAAAAAAGCTTTTGGTAGAGGAGCAAGGCATACACATTACTTGACAACAGGAGAATGCAGGTACACCATTCAACTGTATTTCTCTCCAACTATGTCTCAACTCCACATAGCTAATGAAACTGAATTACCTGGGCTAAATCCCATCATCATCTCTCTTTGGGGGCACTGATCAGCCCTGAGAACCCTCAGGACTGTATATTTGGGGGCTATTCTTAGGAGGTCTAGCCTGTACTTTACCCAGGTCTCCTGAGAAACTTATCCCCCCATTTTGGGATCTCCTGAAGCTCATGGTCATTGTGGCCTTGGTCATCCTGTTGTCAAACGTCACCAAGCTCCCTGTAAAGTCGCAAAGAGAACACCGGCATTCCAGGTGATACCTGAAAAACGGGCAGTATGGAGCCCAGCCTATATAACCTAGCCTTATTTCAATTTCAAATTCTATATAGCCCAGCAGTCCAGGATCATAGGATCTGTGATTTTTCATGGAGACTAAATTCTTGACTGGACACTGGAAAAGGAGGATCAGAGAACTTCATGGTTTGTGGCATGAGCTTGAACTAACCACTGTCAGCAGGAAAGAGCGACAAGAGGAAGGGCAGACAAAGGATGAGACCACTGTCCACACAATTCTATTTCCTGTCTTGGGGGCTCCACCTCAGTCTTGACATTTTTCTTCCTACCTAGGGCTACCTGGATGCTGGTCCCTGTGGCATGATATCTTACTAGGTGCCTTCACCATCTTGCAGACCTTATCCAATGACACAGCTGCACTATAAATTAGGGTATTTTTAGGCCCTCTTTAAGCCTTGGGACTCTGGAGGCCATAGGATCTTCTCCAGCCCCTCTTGGGCCTCTGATAGACACATGGGCATACTTTAGAGTCACAGCTCAGAAGAATGACAGTCTTCTGACATTTGATTCCCTGCCCAACGGGGCCTGTCTTCTAATGTCAAGGCAAAGCCACAGGCAGACTGATCAAATAATTTTTTCTTTATCTTCTTGAAGAGGGTGATCTCAGATCCTCTTCATATACCACGTGGAACTCTATTCATTATCTTTTAGGTCAGTGGTTTTTAAAGGACTTTCCTTACAACCCCTTTCAGGGGGTACTAGGAGAAGATGAAGCAAAAGGAACTTCAGGGGCGCCTGAGGGGCTCAGTTGGTTGGGCGACTGCCTTCGCTCAGGTCATGATCCTGGAGACCCGGGATCGAGCCCCACATTGGGCTCCCTGCTCGGCGGGAAGCCTGCTTCTCCCTCTCTCACTCCCCCTGCTTGTGTTCCCTCTCTGGCTGTGTTTCTCTCCATCAAATAAATAAACAAAATCTCTAAAAAAAAAAGGAACTTCAGCTCTACCCCCACTCCCCACCTTTCTGATTTCAGTCAGAGCAGTTCCACTTGTCTCTCATTTTTGAGCTTCATCCTAGTATTTTTGTTAGGACAACAGATCCCACAGCTTTTTTAAAACGTTGGGAAACCAGTGATCTGTTCCAAAAGCACTCTTCTGTGGCTCACACTCCCAAGAGTGAAGCACCCTCGCCCACTGTACTCTCGCCGCATCGGGTTCAGACTTCCTCTAGGATTCCAGCCACAAGTACATCACACATCCCTTCCCCCTTGGGATCACTGGGCAGTAATCCTCTGGAGAAGAGGGCAGGATTCTGCTGAAACATATTCTGCCTGTTCCGTTTAATGACAGCCCCCACCCTCCTCACAGACCCAGCACTGACAGACACTCTAGGGCCCTGGGCAGCCTAGGCTGAAGCCCACACCATCTAGGTAAAATATGGACACGCACATAACCCTACTGGAAAGCCCCTCCACTGCTGACTCCAGGAAGTCTGTTCTCCTTTCCTTTGCCCCCCAGGCTTCAGTCCATGACCATTACCAGCCTTGTCTCCCTTGCACTCAGGATCCAAGGATCCCCTCTTTGGCCTAGCCAAACTTGTCAAGGAGTAAAGGAGTTTAAGATGGGTTTTCTTGGGCTCAGAATCTGAAGGTGAAGCCTGAAACCAGATTCTCACCCACTCCTCTCCTCACTTATGTTGCCTGGTGAAACCACATCCTATTTCAGAGATTTATGTTGCTGCAGAAAGGAGCAGGGCTTTGACAGCAGGCTCTGTGACCTGGGCCCCTCTGTCCTGGGTTCCTGGACAGTGCTCCTAAGGCCTGACTTGCTAGATGTGCAGCTAGGCCCTGGTTTCCCGCCCCAGCTCTCCAGCCTTCTCCAAGGAACACACACCCAGAGGAAGAGGGAACACAGGGAGGGATCATACTTGTTCTCAGGTAGCCATCCAAGCCTACAGGCAGAACTTGTCCTTCTGGAGTAGTGTGAACACCTGGGGAAAGATCAGGGCAGGAGCACAAGGGAAGGCAGAAAGGAGGCAGGAGAGGGCTCACTGAGGGCCCTGGGAGCTCAGTGAGGGAATGAGGCAGTGGAGGTGGGAGTTAAGGAAAGGGGTCAAGAGCTTAGCCAAGTGTAGGGGTGGAATGCTAAAGTTGGAGGCTCAGGAACCCAAGCTTCCTGCCCTTTTTAGGCCTTTGGGAAGGGCACCCAAGTTGAGTTTGGTACTAGGCTTAGAGATTCATCATTCCTGGAGCTCAACATCTGGGAATGAGGCAGTACGATGCGACAACGGTTTTCTGTGCTGTTTTTTGGCCCAGAACCCCTCCTTGATGTGAGCAGGAAGGGGCATTGATGGTACTGCCATCAGCCTGACTAGCAAGGGTGTGCTGCTTCTCTCCTAATCCAATCCGAATACAAAGATCTTCTCTGAGGACACCCTCCCTGAATAGGGCTAAAATGGCCCAAAATTGCCGTTCCCAAACTTTTAGAACAGAAAGCTCAAAAATATAAAAGATGCATATAGAGCTGTATGTAACCAAAGACATCAACTGAATCATTTTCCATGAGATCAGATTTCACAGTGAATCTCTATTGAGTTCTTTCCCTCCAGATTTGTCTGTAGATTATCCTGCTCCTCAGAGAAATCCAACTTTGTAGCCCCAGGGCCCCCTCACTCCCTATACCTCCTCCCAGACCTAAACTGGGGTGAGCTACCTTCTTAAGCTCCTCTGGCTACTCTGCGGAGTCCAGGAGGACTTAGGGTCTCCAGATCACTTCTGGATTTGTCCCCAGAGGACCGAAAGCTGTTTGTGGGGATGCTGGGGAAGCAGCAGGGTGAGGAGGACGTGAGGCGCCTGTTCCAGCCCTTTGGCCATATCGAAGAGTGCACCGTCTTGCGGAGCCCCGATGGCACCAGTAAAGGTAACTTGAGCTGATCCTGGGATTTCCTGCCTCATTCTGGGCTGCATGACCCTTTGGCCCCTGGTGGCCTGAGCCACCCAATCCTTCTATTCTGCCCCAGGCTGTGCCTTTGTGAAGTTCGGGAGTCAGGGGGAAGCTCAGGCAGCTATCCAGAGTCTGCATGGCAGCCGGACCATGGCGGTGAGGGCGGGCACCGGGGGTCCAGGGTGAGGCCGGTGGGGTGGGGACGGGCTTTTCCTTCCCACGTGCGATCGGTGCCCCAGCAAACTGCCTGATGGGCGAAGCGCCTGGCCTAGGGCTAGGGCTGGGGTCTGGACTGGTCACGGTGGCCTCCCCTGCCCTACCCAGGGCGCCTCATCCAGCCTCGTGGTCAAACTGGCGGACACGGACCGGGAGCGCGCGCTGCGGCGGATGCAGCAGATGGCTGGCCAGCTGGGCGCCTTCCACCCGGCGCCGCTGCCGCTGGGGGCGTGTGGAGCCTACACCACCGCGGTAGGTGCCCGGCCCCCGGGGGACGGGCCCGCGGGCCTCTGGGCCGGCCAGAGGTCAGGAGCCGGGGCAGCTGCCCGCCGCTGAGTCCCACACACCCGCCCTTCTTCCATCCCAAAGATCCTGCAGCACCAGGCGGCTCTGCTGGCGGCGGCCCAGGGTCCGGGCCTGGGGCCAGTGGCTGCTGTAGCGGCCCAGATGCAGCACGTGGCGGCCTTCAGCCTGGTGGCCGCGCCGCTGATGCCCGCCACAGGTACTGCGCTCAGGGGTGGGGCGCCTGGGACCCGCGGCCCGGCTGCGGCCTGACTCCGCCCCCCTCCGCCCCCAGCAGCCAGCTCCCCCGCGGGCGGCGGCCCCGGCTCGCTTCCGGGTCTGCCGGGGCCCATCGGGGTCAACGGATTCGGCCCGCTGACTCCCCAGACCAACGGGCAGCCGGGCGCTGACAGTCTGTACAATAACGGGCTCTCCCCTTACCCAGGTGGGCCCTCCGCTCCGCCCAAATCTCCCTGAAATGGAGTGGGGAGCGGGGGGGGGGGGGGGAGTGCGGGGGGTGTGGCACTGCCTCTGTGACACCGCTCCCCGGCCCCCCGCCCGCCTTCACCATGGGCCTCGCGCCCCTCTCTCCCCAGCCCAGAGTCCTGGCGTGGCTGACCCCCTGCAGCAGGCCTACGCTGGGATGCACCACTACGCAGGTTTCACTTGGCGCTACCCGGCCTGGGGGGTTTGAAGGGCCCCCGAAAGGAATAGGGAGATTTGGGGTGGGAGGGTTAGGCTCTCTTCTGAGGAGTCGACCCTCCCATCCCCCAAGCCCTGGGCCCAGAATGACTTCTCTAAGGGGTGAGAGTTACTTAGACTGGGCCGAACTGGTCTGAGGTGGCCAGGCAGATGGGGCCATGCTTGGGGAATGGCTTCTGGGGGTCAGTGCCCACTCCCACCTCTGTCTCCAGCAGCCTACCCGTCGGCCTATGCCCCAGTGAGCACAGCTTTTCCCCAGCAGTCTTCAGCCCTGCCCCAGCAGCAAAGAGAAGGTGAGGGACAGGGGAATGGAGATCCGGGTCTGGGGGGGCTTGACTCAGGGTCCCTCCGCTGAACCAGCCTGCCGCTGTTCCTGCAGGCCCAGAAGGCTGTAACCTCTTCATCTATCACCTGCCTCAGGAGTTCGGCGATGCGGAACTCATACAGACTTTCCTGCCCTTTGGAGCGGTTGTGTCTGCCAAAGTGTTTGTGGACCGAGCCACCAACCAGAGCAAGTGCTTCGGTGAGCTGAGCGCCATCCGTGGGCCCTCCCACTCCCAACCCTGAGATTTACTGCAGGCCCTAAGCTTGTCCGCACACACATCAGTGGCTCTCAGAGCGGAGTGTAAGGCACAAAGTAGGCTCACAGACCAGTGGCTGGGCTAAGCCCAGCCCAGGAACGAGTCTGTTTCAGGTTCGCTGGGAAAGTGAGGTGTCTGGTGATGCTCAAGCAGGTCAGGTTTAAGAGTCTAGAAGGGCAGGAAGAACAGGGATCCGAGACCAGAGATCCCCTCCAACCCCAGCTGCAGTTTAGAGGACCAGGACGGGAGCTATAGAGGGAGAGAATCAACCACTGCGAGGGAAAGAGAAGGAAACACTCCAACCTCTACACTCCTCGCCCCTAACACACACTGTCAGAATTGCCTCCTGTCTTCTAAGAATTACACGTTTAGGAGACGTAGACCCTTTGCCTATGTAAGTATGATTGTGTGTGTGTGTGTGTGTGTGTGTGTGTGTGTGTGTGTATGCATGCGCGCGCACGTGCAGACAACGGTGGTTGGAGGGGTAAATGTTTGGAATTGGTCTGAGGGGACATGGACAGAAGGGGCTAGTCAGAGAGAAGGGAGGCCCTGCCAAGCAGAGTTCCCAGCTGACCTCTCTGCCCACACCCCCTAGGGTTTGTTAGCTTTGACAATCCAACCAGTGCCCAGACAGCTATTCAGGCCATGAATGGCTTTCAGATTGGCATGAAGAGGCTCAAGGTCCAGCTAAAGAGGCCCAAGGATGCCAATCGGCCTTACTGATCTTCTCTCACTGACCAGCCACAGAAAGGTAAGTCCGTGGTGGACCCTAGGCAGAGAGGGCCTGAGTGATGGAGGCCCTGTCGGCTTTGGTGTTCCTTTTGAGATGTTAGGAGCACTCATATCAGAAAAAGTCTGAGAGAGAAGAGCCAGAAGTTAAGGAGGAATCCTCAGTTGGAGACTTTGTGTTTCTCCTTTGGTCTAAGGATGGAGATAAATTCGACACCGTCCTGCTTCTACAGGCTGGGAGAGACAGGGCAAGATCTAACCAGTTAGTTCTCCTCCAGTGATGGCCACAGGGGGCACCGGGAGTAGAGAAGCCGTGTGTAGGGAAGGGCAGGGGGGTGGAGAATGAGGCCAGAAAAGTTGCAAAGGCTCATGAGTTGGGACTTTATCCTGAAGAGTAAGGAACCACTAGGGAGTTTAAGCAAACAGGGGATAAGATGCAGGGGCTGGGGAGTTGGCAGAGAACCTGGAGATAAGGAGACAAGCAAATAAGCTAAAGAAGCAGGACCCGCAGGGCCTGGTGGGTGATGGGGAGAGATGACCAGCTCCCTTAGGTTTCCGGCAGGGCCAGCTGCCTGCACCTTCTAGAGATTTGCTGTCTGCAGAGGTCCACATGCCCAGCCTCAGTGGCGCTACCCCAGGGAGCCCTCTGGGGAGGGTGTTGGGCTGGAGTCATCTTCCCAAGAGGTCCCAAGGTCGCTTCAGTGGACCAGGCTGCTGCCCTGACCCTGAGACAGCTCTGTCCCATAGGAAGAGAGGTCGAGCCACTCACCTGCGATGTCACTGCTGGGGCAAGCCGCTCTTGTCTTGCCCGCCAGAGTGAGTTTTGCCTTTTTAAATTTTCTCTTTCCCCTCTCCTTATCAACAAATCCCCAACAACAGAAACTGAAGAGTGAGAAGAAAGGAAAGGAAAAGCACAGAAATGCTTGAGCAGCCCTTCCTGAAGGAGCAGCCATGGATGGAGGTGGATCGGACCCCAGGAAGGTGCCTGGGGCTCTGGCCACACTAAGGATCGTTTTCATCAAGTGGGCTGTCCCGTGCCTGTGGCTTAGGGTGCAGGCTGGCAAGGCAGCTGGGGCTGGCTGAGGACTGACCGTCTAGGGGGACCAGCAGAGGGCCTTGGGGGTGCCAAGGGCTTCTCCACAAGGGAAGCCCAGATTTACTTCTTTCAAACTCATATCATTCCTTAGAGTTTAGGGACCAAAGGACTATTGCTTTTTTAAGAATATAAATATATCTATATAAATTAAAAGAAAGAAACAGAACAAAAGAAAAAAAGCCACAAGAGAAACAAAAAGACGGTATAAAGTCTCATACAAGTTGCCTTTAAATATCCCTAGGAGACAGGGTGAAGGAGACCCATAAAAGCCCCAGCCTAGGCAGAGGGAGGCTGTGGAAAGCGTGTCCTGTGTCTCGTTCCCTCTTAAATTGTCTGCCCTCCCCGCCTTTTTAAAATAATGAAAGACTTAAGGTCTAAGGGTAGGCTCCCATGCAGGCAACAAAGAGAGTTTGGAATCCCCAAACTCAGAGAATACTCCTGACGCCAGGAGGGACTCTGGCCTGCCCTGGCCTCTGCCATCCCGAGGGGCCCGCTGGCCAGCAGGAGTGCCCCTGACAGCCTTTCCCGTCTTCCCCAGGCAGGAAGAAAGAGGGCGTTATAACCACCCCAGGCCTTCCCTTCCCCATCCGGATAGACAGGCCTGCCTTTGGCTGAGCCGAGACACCTCCTGTTTCCCCGCACCTGAGCCAGTCCCACTGTCCCCTTGCTCCAGGCCACCTTCTGTCTCCAAGTCTATGCCTGCCCACCTGTAAAGTAGGTTCAGGATATACCTAGAGGGCTGTGACCACAGACTGGGAAGGTTTGCTACTGTATATACTGCCATTGAGAAGGGGATCATTTTCAATATGTAGAAGCTTCAGAATTTAGAGGTCCCTCTTTACCCAGGACCCAGGAGGGAAGTAGATGTTTTGCCAAAATACTTCTTCATTCCTTTAAAAAGTACATCTTTCCTATGCAAGAGTGTCTCACATGTGCTTATCCAAGGTGCTTCTAGATGGTGAGCAGTGTTCAGCTTAGAAGTGGTGTGTGCTCTGTCTTTGTCTCTCTGTTGTATTCAGTGGGTGCCATATAAAACTGATCAATGGTGGTGCTTCCTGCCTGCTTCTGTGAGATGGGCAAAAGATTCATCTTAGAACACCGTGACTCACCTTGCCTTGGTCAGCCTGTCCCGGGCCTAGCGGGCCTTGCACATATTTTCCCCAGGAGGTTCACTTCCCCTCCACCTCATAGATGTGGATCACGGTAGTATGGGGCCCCGGCTGTGTGGTGGGCACTCTGATCCCCAGATGCTGCTGAGGCTGGAGGCCTCGGATCTGCTATCACATCAGACAGTAAAGGAAAGGATGTGGGGGTGGGGGTGGGGGTGGAGGATTCCTCCTCCATAACAGTTTCTAAGAAAACTTGTTCCCACCTGTTCCTCTGTCTTTGACTCATTTTTGGAGGGTATGGGATGAAAAATAGGTACGGTAATCACATGACCAGGTAAGGTGTAATGTACATCAACAAATCATTTCCAACCAGAGAGGAAACAGTGTTGCGGGCCTCATTACACCCGCACAGCACTGACACAGACTGACCACCCCGGGCACAGGTGGACGTGGGGGGCTCACATGGTGGCAGCGAGGCCTTTCGCTGCTAGGCGCTAAGCAGGTGCTAGGAGCTAGGGCTCAGGCACATTACACATGTTCAGAGTTAGTGGGGAACAGACCAATTAGGTAGTTATGATGGAAGGCCTTACAGGGTCTGTGATCACAAGCAGAACAGTATCTAATTCAGAGTCAAATGCAAAGGGAGGTGGAAGAAGGATTTCGTAAAGGAGATGAAGGAAAGGAGGGTCTTCAAGGATGCACCGGAACTTTGAACAGAGCTGTTTGGACAGCTGCACCATTTTGACAAGTTGCCTTTATTACCAAGAAATAATGATTACCATGTATTCCGTGCCAATTATGTGGGACACAGAGGGCATGAAGACATCTCTATTCTGAACCTTAACTCATTACCGAGTCCTATCAAGACACCCGAACCAAAATGGCACTTGAAGTATTTTGTTTCATAGTTAGGGACTGACAGGCTTTGTGTCAAGCTGCAGAGGGTGACAGGGTCTAGACAGGGGCTAGCGAACTGTAGCCTGTGGGAAAATCTGGCCTGCGACCTGTTTTTGTATGGCCTAGAAACTAACAATGGTTTTATATTTCTTTAAAGGGTTGTAAAAATAAAAGAAACAATGAATATGAGACAGAGACCATATGTGCCCCCACAGAACTAAAGTACTTATCTAGTCCTCTAGACAAAAAGTTTGCTGACCCCTATAAGATCATACAAGACTTATACAATATCCAGTGAGTTTGAACAATATGGTGTCTGTGTCTCTGTTGTATGTGCATGTATCAGTCTGGACTCTTTCAGTTGCAAATATCAAAACTCCAACTCAAACATGTTTAATCCAGTAGGAAATTAACTGGCTTACACAAGTGACAAACCAAAGGATGTGTCAAGAAACAAAACAAAACATGAGGTATGCCCTCGTACATGGCTGATCTAGGGGTTCAGTTGATGATGTCTCCCATCTCTTGGCTCTGCATCCTTCTACATGTCGACCTCACTAGTTCTAGCTCTGAAGTCCTAGAGAGGACTTTGGCCACAATGGACATATGCCTACACCTAGGGTAGAAGATTAGGCCGCCATAATGGACAGCATCGCCAGGGGAGAAATGGGTCCCCAAAGGAAGGGATGATGGATAGACAAGCAAACTGCATCCACTGTGCCCCACCCCTTTATTGCTCAGCAGCTACCTATATTTTCCTTGATAAACATACAATTTCAAAAATGTGCCTGCCCAACAGTGAAATGATCATAGGTCCAACAAAAATGGGAGACAAAACAGACTCATATCCAACTGCTTTACTGAACTCTCAGTCCAGAGTCCCTTTGTGATGTGCAATTCTTGATCAGGTCTGGATGCAACTTATGATCTTACAATCGATGGCTAAAAGATTGATTTAGCTACCCCTGCATAACCAATGTGAAATGGGAGGGGGAAATAGGATAAGTATTTTTTTCAAAGAAATCTTCCATTTCCAATAGGAGAGAGGAAAAAACAATGATCACTAACCTATAGCATATAGTACATTGTTCTGGGCAGTGAACGAGTTTCTTGGTTAACAAAACTGATTGCTCTTAGTACTTTCCACTAGGAAGTATCTCCTATTATCCATTGTCCTTTATGGTACTCCCTCAGAGGACCTTCCTTCTGGGCCTGCAACACTCCTCTTCCCTTTGGACATGGTTTCAGACCTAAAGATTGCCTTAGACAGTACGTATTCCCAGAGCCCTGTAAGCTACGGATGAGGATTCTCTGGTGATACAATTCCTTTCAAACCAATTCATTTTATTCCTGGGCTCTCGGTGAGCTAGTGACCATTATCAAGAATCTGGCTGAGTCCTTATCCTTGGGCATGGACCAGGCCCCTGTAGTTTCTGTTTCTTAGCCACAGGTACACTTTGCCCTTTCCCCTCCCCCTCAGCTTCACGGCTTCCACGATCGTGGATGGTGATAAGTCAATCTTAATCTGCTCAGTGTGCCCTGATAAGAAACATTATCTATTCAACATGTGACTGCCTTAAGCCCTAGTAGCCCTGACCAGATAGTCAAAATCCCTGATTGGTGCTTAGGATAGGAGTAAGGCAGCCAGACAAGCACTTCATTTGGGTCAGCCTGCAGCTCGCTCTATTCCCGGCCCCCTGGCACGGTCCATTGTTACACTGAGGCCACGTCAGCAAAGCAGTTCTCAGAGGAGTCTGTCCATGGACATTGAATTTGCAGGCCCTCTGAGAACTGGTATCATTTGGGGACTGTGAGTAGGCTCTCTAGCCTTTGACAGAACCTCTGGAATTTCCTTCTCCCTGGATGCAGCCTGGGTGCCTTAAATGTAGGAAGAAAAGACCTCTAGTCTGAGATGGGAGAAATGACCTCTGACACGGGAAGCTCTGGGTCTGCCGTATGCTCTGACCAGAACTGCAGCCTCACCTGTGCCTCCGGGGAGCATAATAAGCATGGAACACCCTCCCAAAGAAGGTGCTAAGGACATGGAGACCACAGGATCTAATTTCCAGCTTCCGTTGTGACCTCTGGGCATCTACTATTCTGATCACACCTGCCTGCGTCACGACACAGCCAAATCCAGGAGGGACTCAGGCTGCTTTTGGCCTCTGGGCCTCCCCTCATGGCCTGTACATGTATACAATGATGTCACACAACCTTATGTCTTTGGGAGAAGCAGTGAAGGGAGGAACCTCATAGGCTCAGGGAGCTCAGAGCAACACAGTAGCTGCCCTTCCAGGCTAAGGCATGTGTGGTCCACTAAGAGGTGACCAAACCGATGCCAAGCACAAACCTGGAAAGGGCCGAGGGCCACGCTTTCTCTCCCTAGCCCGGGTTCTACACACTGCTATCTGTATTCTCCACCTGCCAGCAGGCTGTGCTGAGAGAACCTTTGACTGTCCAGCCATCTGCAGAGGAGGCTTTGAACTCCCAGGATCTGGCCCCGTGCCTTCGAGATACCTAAGAGCACAGACCCGGAAGGCAGAGCAGGCTTCAAGCCTGGGTCTGACTTTCCCCAAGGGAAGAATTAGGTGCCCAGGAAAAAATGCAGGGAAGCACGAAGACAGCCTATGAGATGAGTCTCAGCTTTCCCTACAGAGTAGGCTAAAAATGGCCCAACCCCCCTCACCGCCCCTCACCCGCCTACGACCTGGGCTCTGGGTCCCTGATAGCCAGCCAGCAGTCTGGGCTAGGTTCTCTGTATTTGAGCAGGCGATCTGCTGTGTCCACAGGACCTTCTTGCTATCTCACTGCTGGGACTTAATGTGGGGACGGGGACTTTGATTGTGGTTCCATGTCTTACGTCCTCTAGAAACAGCCTCCGAGGCAAGGGTTATGGTGCTCGCACTGTCTGGTGAGACGGAAGCCCAGGGTGACGAGAGTGGGGGAGAGACACGAGTCAGGAAAGATGTGAAGTGATGCAGGACAATGCACTACTGTGTTGGTGACGTGTTCAGGGAAGCCATGAGGTAAGAACAGGCCGCATGAGAGTGCTGACTGGTAAAAGCACATGGTGTTTGCAAGGAGAACCAGCTTGGAGCAGTTCACCAAGAGGAGACCTGAGAGGGAGTTTAGCCACCTGTTCCTCCCTTCATTTCCTATTTCCCACTGACCAAGGCCCATCCCCCAGAGAGCTACTGCCACTGTACTTCTGGGCTGCATCACTTGCCCCCAGGTGGCTGCTTGAGAAGTCGGATCCCAGGGCCTGCCATGTGGCATTTCTGCCACAGATGAGGAAATGAGGGGCTATCTGGCATAGGTGGGGATTCAAGAAGTTCAAGAAGGCCCATGAGGTTTGTGACCAATATATCCTACATTTTCGACGGGTTCATAGCCAATATCCCCAGGCACCAGAATCCCCAGCACTGTCTGAATTCTAAGTGAACTAAAGACACATTTTTGGGGGAGGTGCCTGGGTGGCTCAGTTGGTTAAGCTACTGCCTTTGGCTCAGGTCATGATCCCAGAGACCCAGGATTGAGCCCTGCATTGGGCTCCCTGCTCTCAGGGAACCCTGCTTCTCCCTCTCTCACTCCCCCTTGCATGTATTCTCTCTCTGGCTATGTTTCTCTCTGTCAAATAAATAAATAAATATTTTTTTTAAAAAAGATACTTTTTTTTTAATTTGGAAGAAAAAAGATGCATTCAGGTATGGCACGGAGGATCAGACTTTTTCTCTGAAATTTCTCAGGCTGTAAGCTCCAATATCTCTTGTTGGATGTCCCACATCTACGCCTTTGTTTTCACTCACTCAAACTTGAGGAAGAGGATCTGGCTTTTATAATCTATAGAATGTGTGATGAGCCCTGCAGTCTAGCTGGCTGGCTAAGGGAAACTCTGTAAGAGCCAGGTATGACTCTGGTTTGGCCAGCATGGAATCAAGCTGAACTGCAGGGCCTTAATGAAAACCTCAAGAGGCCAGCACACTTCAACATCCAGACATGTTTCCAGTGTGTCCCCGAGATCTCCATCTCAAGATAAAATAGAAGATCGTTTAACCAGCTAATCTGATTATCACATAACGGGGATTTTCACCTTCCCGGCCAAGGATTGTCAGATTCCCCACTGTCCCCATTTCACTTCACTTCCACATTCTACAGTCGGCACATCCCATTCCATTTCTGTGTAAGAACTGCCTGGGTGACAGGTGATGGAAACCAATACAAACCAGCAACAAGGAACTGAGAGGTATAGTGGTATTATGGACTTTAGGCACGGCTGAATTCAAGGGTTCAAAGAAACGTCATCAGCTAAGCCTCACTCCATCTCAGGGCTCTGCTTTCTTTGCGCCTTGGTCCCCTTCTCTTTCCTGCCACCGACACTTCCTCCATGTGGCAGAGATTTCATATGCTCCCAGCACCATGGCCTTAAAAGCAAGAGAGCTTTGAAGAGGAAACCGATTGGCTCTACTAAGATCACAAACTAACTGCTTAGGGCAGAGTGACAGAGTCCCCTGCCTGGCCCAGTGGGTCATGTCTCCATCTCTATGGGGAGAAAGGGAGAGGGGGTGAAGGTGGCATTGTGACTCTCAGCCCCATTGAGGACGCACGGAGTGGAAAGACATGTCCTGCAGTGTCTGTAAGAATGTGATTGACCTGGCTGGAGCTTACGATGCAAATGAAGGAGCAGCGAGAGTCAGGTGGGAGCAGGTCCGCTGAGAGGGCAGCAGTTTTACCATGATGGCAGGAAGGAGCCACTGAAGGGCTTTTATAGGAGTGACGTGGTAAAGATTTGTGTTTTAAAAATATTCTCCTGGACGCCAAGTGGAGAATAGACCAGAGGACCAGATACTGGGATAGAAGGTCTAGTTAGGAGGATACTGATGTGGTTCTGGTGAGACTGATTTAAGCTGTAAAATGTAAAATGTAAGCTGTAAAATCAGAGGTCAAATGTAAGATGTTTACAAGATAAAAGTGGTTTTGCTTAAATGAGGGTGGGAGACGTCTACGGTGCTGCTCTCTCAGGGTTCAGGCTGAACAAGTCATAGATGCTATTTATGAAGCTAGGAGCATGGAAGGGATGCAGACTGAAAACCAGACGTGTTTGCCTGTGAGATGGACAAATGGAGTCGTCTAAAGGGCAACTTGAAGTTTAAGAAGGAAAGGAGGGCGATAAACATTTGGGAGTGCTAGTCATCTGTAAGCAGGCGCTACACAGGATGCTTTAGACAGAAAAGCCACTTGTTGAAATGGGCACTGGGTGGGTCATAGCACCGCCAAGCAGGACATGCAAGCTTGGGAAATGAGTGGGAGCAGTGGGAGGCCAGGCTACCAGAGCAAGAGCCAACATCAGACGTCAGAACCAGACACTGAGAATACTGTGGACTTCATCATCAGTGGGGCTTGACGTCACCGCCACCAGTACCCACACCGCAATAGCCCCCGAGCACGGGAGAAAGCTGCCCTGCTTTGCCCACTGCCAGGATGAATTCTCCACGGTTTTAATTCTCTGAATCATTTACTCCAGAATCTACATTTCTGGGGGCTACTTGGCGAGGTCTAGGACACATGCCTCTGTCTTGGCTGCCAACCTTTTCAATGTCTGTCATGGAATGTAGGCTCTGCTTACCTCTGAGACTTGCAAGAAGAAAGGGAATCAGATTCTGAGAAGTCCCAAATCACCGAAGTCCGCTTCGGGTTGGTGCTGTGGAGGACACTGGGAAGAGTAAGGAGATGAGAAACAGGTATGGATTGAACTGTTTTCTCATTTGGGGGAAGACTCTTATTATTAAGTAACCTCTACACCCAATGTGGGGCTTGAACTCATACCCAGAGATCAGAGTCGCATGCTCCACTGAGCCAGCCAGGTGCTGTGTTTTCTCATTTAAATAGTGAAGGACAGAAAAGGAGTCCATGAAGGATGCTGCAGAGTGTAGTGAGTGTTGGAAGACACTGGATTGCCCAAAGGAGCTAACAGAGAAAAGGGGTACAGGGGCAGGGTGATCGACAAAGCTAATGACATCAAGTGGTAAAATAAGTTAAACCTGAACATTTCCAATGGATTTTTCAGTTCAGAAGTCATTTGTAACTTCAGTGAGAGTATTTTCAGTAGAGATTTTGGGAAGAGGTCACTAGAGTTAAGCACTTGATTTAAAAGAGGGCATGGGAAATGAGGAAGTGGAGATGGAGAGTCACACTACTCCTTAGAGGCTTGTTGAAGGCGATAAAAAAATGTGCGGGGCGCCTGGATGGTACAGTGGGTTAAGCCACTGCCTTCGGCTCAGGTCATGATCCTGAGTCATGGGATCAAGTCCCGCACTGGGCTCCCGGCTTCGCGGGGACTCTGCTTCTCCCTCTGCCCTTCTCCCCTCTCATGCTCTCTCTCACTCACTTTTTCTCAGTAAGTAAATAAAATATTAGAAAAAATGTGCGGGGCGCCTGGGTGGTTCAGTTGGTTAAGCGACTGCCTTCGGCTCAGGTCATGATCCCGGAGACCCAGGATCAAGCCCCACATCGGGCTCCCTGCTCAGCAGGAGGCCTGCCTCTCCCTCTCTCACTCCCCCTGCTTGTGTTCCCTCTCTGGCTGTGTTTCTCTCTGTCAAATAAATAAAATCTTTTAAAAAAAATGTGCAACAGTTAGTGGTGTATGGGATTAAAATTGGATTGATTGATTGATTGATTTTTTAGGTTGGGCCAGTTGATCAGGTTTATGTGCTGAAATCAAAAAGTAGGGGAGAGGAAACAGTTCGATATCCACGAAGGAGAGGCATAAGTGAAGGAGCAAAGTTCCTGAAGAGACAAAAGGGAATTTAATACACATCAAAGCGAAAGAATTAAGTTTGGATTTGAAGGAAGATGTCTCTTCTCTGAGAAAGGGCGGGAGAGATTCAGATGTTTGCAGAGGACTGGAAACTAAGGCAGTTTCTTCCCCCTTGCCTTCATTTTTTCTGTGAAGCAAAATGGGGGATGGTGGCAGAAGCTGCCCAGTATACAGATTGCTGAGTGCACTATGGGTCCAACTGAAGAGACCGAATTTGTAGTAGCTGTGCCCTGGGTACAGGTTCAGTTAGCTTCAAAGATTTATTCTACATAAATGTGACTCGGAGACCCCCAAGGTCAGAGGGCCTCACAAAGGGCCTGGGAAGCTTTTAGGAACCAGAGACCAATCCCGCCATTTCTGGTCTCTACCTCTAGATGCTTTATTCTCTCCCTGCAGGTAATCTGTCTCCATCTCTCATTCCTCATAGTAGCTGGGAGGTAGATGTACCATAGCTCCTGAGTACTTACCTCTTTTGTTCAGTTCGGTTAGAATATATATAATCTCTCATCCCTGATCCAAAATTCCCAGGAGAAAACATTTCTTTAGTACAGCTTGGATCAGAAATCTACTCACAGTTCAAAAAACTGCAGCCAGAGTGCCAGGGCTCATACAAAACTAGCATGGCCCTGGGGCCCACAGACGTGGAAGGCAAGCACAGAAAATATAATTTCCAGGGCGCCTGGCTGGCTCAGTTGGTTAAGCAACTGCCTTCGGCACAGGTCGCGATCCTGGAGTTCCAGGGTCGAGTCCCGCATCGGGCTCCCAGCTCCTTGGGGAGTCTGCTTCTCCCCCTGACCTTCTTCCCTCTCAAGCTCTTTCTCACTCTCAGATATGTATATATATACACATATACACACATATACACATACACACAAACTTTTCCAAATAATAGGGTTCAGGGGCTGGACTAACTCAAAACAGTGTCCACTCACAAGCACCGTTCTGCAGGATTGGGTGATTTTCCTTATCCTGATTTAGGATGGGAGAGGAGAGGGGATAAATGGCTGGAACGACCAAAGATTGTGATCCAAAGGGTAAGCATATTAACAAAAATGTGATAGAAAGTAACTGACAGTAGGATCTGGATTGAATAAGAAAAGAAGAGAAGCAGGAAAATAATGATAAACCATGAGGCAGTTGAGTTTCATGTGATTCATAATGAGTAGAATAGCTGGGGACATGAGATGGGAGGAGGTGAAGAGGGGAAATCCTGGAAGGTTGTGAAATGCTGGATTTTGACATTTTACTCTTGGGTACAGACCACTTTTGCTTACCGAAGGTGCTCGTGTTCGAATACCACCAGGCATGCATGGCTTTCAAAGTTGTTATGGGGCTCTTGCTGGGGAATTGTTTTAGGGAACAGAGTCAACTCCTTCCCCAACTACTCTGAACTTCCACACTCTGAGACTAAGGCTGTAAGTCCTGTTATTTTAAAGATTTTATAAGTCCTGTTATCTTTTATCGCTTGCTTTTTTAAGTTATGAGCACTGGGTGTCACGAACTGATCCTAAGACGGTGTTGTGGTCCAGGCTGAGAGCAAGGTGAAGAGACTGGGGCGGGCGTCAGAAGGTGGCAATCAGAAAGGAGATGCTGAGGCTATCCCAGGGTAAAAACATCACCAGGAGAATCCTGACTGCAAGGCTGCTCAGGGGGGACAGATGTAACAAGCCTTTATGACTCAGGGCAAAGCCTTCCGTAGGTGTGCTGTGTCCAGGTAAAAAGAGGGAGCGAGAAAGGAGTGTAAGTAGACCTGAAATAAGCCTGTCCCCATTAGTGCTGATGGAAAAGAGGGGCTTCCGGGAGCCCCGACACCCAATTCTAAGGAGGAAGGGAGATCTGGCCATGTCTGGGATGAGTAACCATCGCAGCCAGTGGCTTCCGTTCATGGGACTTCCTCAGCAGGTTCTTACATATATTTCATCCCCATAGCCCCATTAAAAGTATTATTGTCCCTACTTTACAGATGCGAAAACTAAGACGCAGAAAAGGAAAGTCGCAGTCAGTAAGTGCGGAAACCACACCGACTGAACAGGAAGCAGAGTGCTCTCGGGCGCGCCACAGCGACCAGCGCGGCAAACGAGTAACCGTAAGAAGAGACCCGAGGTGTGCGAACTCCCGCCCCCGTCGTGAGCCAGGGAGTTCTGGAACCCGCGGGGTCTCAGGAAGCCTGTCTCCATCTCTACCGGCAGCCGGCCTCCAACGCGGAGCGCCAGACGGAACTGTCTTCCCTGCTGATTCCTCCCAGCCACACGGGGCGCCAAGTGCCTACAGCCTCTTCTCCGCGCACCTCCGAGCCCCTCGCTTTTCCACTCACCCGCCCCAACCCGCGGCGCAAGCACCACCTTCCGCGGCTCCGCACCCCTCCCACCCAGCGAGCACCGCGCCGGCGTCGGAATCCTGGCGTCCCGGGCGGGGGCGCGCCCAGGAACACGCCGCACGGCGATTGGTCAGAAGCCGGTCACATGACGACTGTGTCGCCGCGCGAGCGTGCGCAGAGTTGCTGTGCGCGCCCGTGACGGAACGGCGAGGCGTGGGGGTGCGCGACCTCGCCCGCCCGGCCCGGCCCCCGCCCCTTGGCCTGCCGCTCCGCCCCCGCGGGGCGTCCCGGGCCGCTTGTCCCCTCAGCGGCGGCCGCACGCGGCCCGGGGTCGCCGTGAGTACTCGCGAGGCCGGCCTGTGGGGCGGCCGCCACGGGGACGGGGCGGGGCGGCCGGGCCGCGGGAAGGGTGCGGGGCCCGCCCCGCCTCGCCGGGGTAGATGAAGTAAGGGGCTTGAGCCGGGTGGCTCGGAGGGGCCCTCCCGGGCTTGACAGGCTTCGCTCGAGGCCGGGCGGCTGGCGACACCGATTGGGCGCAGAGCTTCTTCCCCGGGAGGCAGGTGTTGGGTGTCTCTGGGGTCTCCGGAGAAGAGCTCCGGCTGCCCCCCGGGAGGCCGCAGGGCCTGCCTGCTCTGGAAGCGCGGCTGGCGGCCATTCTTTGGGGGCGAACCTCGTCCTCTCCCCGCAGCGGGCGTGCCGGGGATCGCGCCGCCTTGGGAACCTCCTCTCCGCGGGTTCTCCCCCGCACTCTTTGTTCCTTGGCTTAGTCTGAGAAGGAGCCCTCGGTGCAGAGCCGAGTGACCCCCTTTCCCGGGACTAGGCTCTGGGAGTCAAGCCCAAGTTGCACGCAGGGATCGGAGGCATTTTTGGCCAGAATCAAAGTTGTAAGGCCGCGAAGTGACCCAGACTTCAGACTTGCTTACATCTGGCCTGTTCCCATACAGGTCCCTAGCGCCTTCTTAGCTGCGTTCCTGCAGACTTCCCTCCGAGCCGAGCAGCACTCTAGTTTGGGTGCTCTTCACACACTGCATGCTTGACCCAGCCTCCCTGGAAAGTTTCCCTCCTTCACCTCGCTCAGAGAATCAGAGAGGTCTTTCTTCCTTAATTTATCAGACAACTTTCATTAGTAATAACCGCGTTACAGGAAAATCGGATGTAATTAGCACCTGTCTCGTGTGCCTAAGTCCGAATTCCCCTGCAGAATGCTAAGCCCCTTGGCCTTCCTACACCTGATATTCCCTATGTAACAGAAGCGTTGTGATAGGTCATCGTGTAGGCCCACTGCTCTCTCAGATGTCTGTGGTTCCATGAATTTCATGACCCGCCCCTTCCCGTTTCCCTCTTTTTCAACCCATCCTCTGCCTACCGAGGAATGGGCATTGAGAGTAGAAGGTGGGAGTCCCTTTCACTGAGACAGCCTGGTTTGGAAAAGATGATAGTCTGAATAGTTTCTTCCCTGGACAAGAAAAATTCTCTCTGAACTGCTTTTTTTCCTTGTGATAACAGCAAAAACCAAGCAGCAACAGCCCTTGGAAAGAGGCTAAGTTTTTCTTGACTTCTGCGGTGACAAAAGACCCTGAGAAAGTTGGTCCTTCTGGCCGACGTTGCCAGCGTCCTGCCACCCAGCCCAAGAGAGCCCAAGTTGGACATTAGTGCCTCTCTCTTTATTCCTCTGTGATCATCCAGATCAGCACCTGACTGTTTATTTTCAAATCTCACAAACGCAGCTCAGCCCTCAGATCTTCATAATTTTGGTTCTCGGCTGCTCTTGAAGGTGAATGCAGTCTTGCTTTTTAAAATCATTTTTGTATGATTTTGTGTATATGTAGACACATTTAGTTTCTTGTATATATCTCCCTTTTGGTTTAGGTATCAGACAGTTCATTCATTCATTCATTTATTCATTCAGTAAGTATGGGTTCAGGGGCCGACAGCATAGACAGTGGAGTCAAAGCCTCTGCCACCGCAGAGCATATATTCTGATGGAAGATAAGTGCAACGTTTTGTGTCAGAGCACGGGGCTACGGACATCATAAAGCAGGTTGGGGGATGGAAAGTGCTAGTGTGTGTGTGTGTGTGTTGAGGTGTTGCTGTTTTGTAGAGGATGGTCAAGATGACCTTTGAGCAGAAATCTGAAAGTAAGGAGCAAGCCATATGGATATATGAAGAGGCAACAGCAGAGACAAAGGCTTTGTGGTGGGAATATACTTGATATGTTTGAAGAACAGCAAGTAGGCACTTGTGGAGTTTCAGGGATGACTTTCCTGTCCACATTTAGAGTTGACTTTTTAGGGCCCCTGAAAAAGTGTAAGAAGTGGCCTATGATTTTTTTTTTACACTTGTTAGGAAATTCTCCCAACTGTACACAAGAGTAAAAGAAACTCTCATGAACCCATCACTCAAACTGATCATTGATATTTCTCCTATTCATTTCATTGCCTCCCCCCCACACACCCTACCCCCCTTTGGGGGCTGAAGTAATATTTACAAGTAAATCTCAGATATCAGGCCATTTCATCTCTAATAATTTCAATTGCAGTTTCCCTTTGCATATTGTTTTTGATGAGTCAGGCACTGCTATCAGCTCGAAGACAGCTGTGGTGTTTTCCCTGGCATTGTGCCATACGTCCCCACCTGGGTCAGTTACCAGGCTTAAGTTGGTATCTGGGGAGCAGACACAGGCCCTTGGATCACACAAGGATTTAGAACAGTCATTCTCAGATTTTTATCATGCGTCAGCATAGCGTGGAGGTTTGTTACAGACAGATAACGCAGATTATTGACCCCATCTCTGGAGCTTCTAATTCAGTAGGTCTTCGTAGGGGTCTGAGAATTTACATTTTAAATAAGTTCCCAGGTGATGCTGATGTTGCAGATCCATAGACCCCACTCTGATCTATAAACCTAAGGTTCAGTAGAACCATATTATTAGAGACCAAGAACACCTCTGTTTAAGGTTGGAGTGGGTGAGACAGATATGTGCAGAGCCAGGAAGGTGTAGATAGTCATGGCTAGGGGTTAGTGTTCTGACTATTTACTGGGATCATTATTGCATTTGTATTTGAGGAGTAGGTTCCAAGATTAGTCCAGGCTACTATTTTGGTCATGACAACTCAGACCATGTCTGCTGGGGGATGTTTAGTGTTTCTGAGGACTTTTTAAGTTAGCTATGATTGTCATATAAAGCCTTCTAGTGATACTGATATTTAGTAGGATGTGATGATTCAATTTGAGTAAATAACTAGGGGTGAAGATTCCCAAAAGAATCTGATTCTGATGAGGGTTGGTCCTGTGAGGAATGCTCCTAAATGAACTGACTGGACAGAGTAGCATATCATCTGGTCTTGCCACCATCACTTTTGGCTTCAGGGGTTGTTTGAGCATCATGATCTAGAGGAGGGACTTGGTCTACTCCCAACTCTTGAGCTCAACTGGAACAGTAGTGTCTTAGGTTTGTATAGTGCTTTCAAAGAACTATGTGTACATGCATGCAAGTATGTCTCTGTGCAAGTGCCTGCAATATGTCTAATAAAAGTGTATCCATAAACATGTGTGCCTGTGTAAATACCATCTTGCTGTTAAGTGGTGATGAAACCAATTGTTGTCTACTTTCCACAGGACAGTGACTTGTTACCACCACCACAGCAGAGCCCGACATCCCCAGCAGATCTCCAGGCAGCCCCTGACATCACCCCTTCCCGTGTCTCCCTCTGTGGCCTCCTAAATGCCCATCCTATTGGCCTGGGTGCAGCTGGTGGTATGGAGGGGTGCTGCCTAGCACTGACCTGGGAGTGTGTGTGACCCACTGACCCAATGGTGAGAACTGACTGCCTACCTCTGCAGCTGATCATCCAGGGGGTAGATGGGACAAAGTGCAAACCTCACTTCTTCCTGGTATTTTCCCTTCCACCTTTTTGAAAGGTAGAGTGGTTATCTGAAGTTAAAGGAAGAAGCACGGAGACCATATTACTTGGGGTGTGTACAGTAGATTTTCTTGGGAAGGAAAAAGAGTTAAATAGTGGATAGAAAGGGAGTGATAAGACGAGAGCTTAGCCATGTGTGGTAGCTTTTGCAGTAATGATCCTAGAAGAGGCCAGCTTACACTAGGATCTCGATATGCCTAGTTATCAACGTTGATGTTGAAGTCTGCATCCCTCCCCCACTGGCTACCAGAGCCTCAGTCATACCTACACTCAGGAAGGCCAAAATTCCCTGTTTTCACAAATCAGAGGTAGGCCATGGATATTACCAGATCCAGGAAGAGATAGGGTGTTCTTAAAGGTGAAGGGAGTAAAGGGAATGGGGCCTCAGTTATTCTGTCCCAAGGGACGTCCCATTCTTCATGGGAATCTTTCCTATCACTGCACTCCGTTCCATGGGATGATACGGATCCAACAAAGGTTGTATCCTTATTTCTCATTGCCAGGACATCAAAGGCCAGTTTTGGAATGATGATGATTCGGAGGGAGATAATGAATCAGAGGAATTTCTCTATGGAGTTCAGGTGAGATTTCAGCCCCCAAAACCCATGTTGGGTAGTCTAAACGTGTGCTTCTCCGAATACAAGTAGAGTGAAGGTAAGATGAGGATGCAATGCAATGTTGGTGTGGTCTGAGCATTGTCTTATTGGAGCTGATACCCTTGCTCTTGCCTGAGACTCCTACCTTTCTGAGAGCAAACTACATCCTTTGTATGTGGGAGCTACCCATATGTTTTTGCTTAGAAATAATTAGTTTTTGACTCTTCCTTCACTAGTTAGTTGGTGTCATTTCATTCATTTAGGGTCAGGTTTTTAAATGATTATCCTGCCAGTGATTGCTTCATACTGTCATTACCCAGGAGACAATCCTGAGGAGGAATGCTGGACTCTTCACACAGAACCAGCTGAGTTAAATTCTGTGCCCGTGAGCCTGTCTTAAGTTCTCATGTAAGGGATAGCCAAGTATCCCTTGTCAGGGTCAGCAGAAAAGCTCCAGACTTAAGGCTGTGTACTCCTTGAGCTGTGTACTCCTGCATTTGGTCCACCAAAAGTTTGTAGAGTGGAGATGGTGGGAGACTTTTGTGCCAGTGATGGGTGGCTAGGGTCACCATCAAGATAAGGCCCTTCACGGAAGCAGCCTTTTGCTTATGTGTGCTGCTGCCATTTGATTTCTTATTCATGGTGTTTGTTCATGTTCTTTTTACTTTGCATCCCTCTTTCCCCTCCCCTCAAACCTCCCCACTGTCTCTGCTGCTGACTCAGGGGAGCTGTGCAGCCGACCTGTATCGACACCCACAGCTTGATGCAGACATTGAAGCCGTGAAGGAGATCTACAGTGAGAACTCTGTATCCATCAGGTGGGACTCCATTTCAGGAGCAGGCCACTTCTTTCTGAGCTTTTAGAAGGCTAGAGGTTTTTTTTCTTTTTATATGATGAGGGTCTGTGGACATGGATAAATTATGCGTTTAGTGATAGTGGGAGTTGCTCAGAATACTTAAGCTTAGCTGACAGCAGTGATGAAGGAAGTATAGCCACTTTATTAGAAGTTTTCTCTCGTCCTAGAATCCGTCTAAGCTGATAGTTTAACCTCTGAGGTCAGAAGGGCTTTGGCCTGGAGGAAGCCCTGATCATATAAGTGGCTTGAGGCTATAGCTAAGTCTGGATATGGAGCTACCTTCCACGCTTCCCTTTCCCCTGACTCCAGGCTCAGTTCTCCCTGCACCTCAGTCTCTGTTCCTTCTTTCTCCCTTAATGAGTCTCCCCTGTATCTCTGTAGAGAATATGGAACTATCGATGACGTGGACATTGATCTCCACATCAACGTCAGCTTCCTCGATGTAAGTGGTGCTAGTACCTGCCAACAACATGTCTAGCTGGACTGTGGATTTGTCATGTAGGCCAGGAGTCTTGCTCCTGAGTGCTGTGTTTGGAACACATAGTCTTCATCCCTGTCTCCCAGACCATCAGCAGACAGTGGTGTGTACTGTCGTGTGCATGTGTGTGTCATACAGGGAAAACTTCCAAGTCTTTTCCTCTCTGTTGCTCAACTGGAACCTGTTTCACTTACTCTTTTAGGAGGAAGTCTCTACAGCCTGGAAAGTCCTCCGAACAGAACCTATCGTGTTGCGGCTGCGATTTTCTCTATCCCAGTACCTCGATGGACCAGGTAAAGACAGTGAGTTTGGGCAGGAAGTGCTTTGAGTGTGGTCTAATTCAAAGTCCTAAGTTAACTGAGTCAAAGAAGAGCTAGGAGTAAGGTCTTGGGTATAATTTGCAGGCCATTGTTAGGGGCTTTCAGTTCCCTGTCATTGGTGTCTTCATTTCCTGTCACTTGATAGCCATCCCCTAAAGGCAACCTTGGTTAATGAAGTTGTTTTCTCTGGTCCCCAGATATTATTTATTCTTTCCATTCCCATCAGCTTCCTCATAGAAACCGAAGTGATTTGGAATTGGTCAGAAAGCTCCCAGAATCTGCCCTCTGCCTCAGATGCTTGCCTTCTCCCTCACTGTTGTTTAGAGAATCTGAGGAACTTCATCCACTGAACTGGGGCTTTGGACTCCCAGGAAAATAGAGACATACATACTAGGAGCTTTTTCTTCTTTTTGCAGAACCATCAATTGAGGTTTTTCAGCCATCGAATAAGGAAGGATTTGGGCTAGGTCTTCAGTTGAAAAAGTAAGAAATTTGATCTTTCTGGTTACGAACATATGAGGGGAAGAGAGGGACATATGGGTGGACAGGCAGACCTTTGGATGGAATGCTTCCTCCCAAAAAATATCTTTCAGAGATGTGCCCAAGAAAGACTAAATAAATTTGGGAGGCCAGATTTATGGTTAGGTGAGACTCTCTGGTTCTAGGGTGTCTGGCCTTGAGACTTCCTGGAGGTGAGGTGGGGCTCATCAGTACTTAGCATTTTAGGATAGGGACAAGCCTAGAATTGAGGTCATGCTTTTCATGTTTTCTCTTGTGGTTTTCTCTGAGTGGGGCTGTAGGAGCTCAGTTTTAATTTATGGAATGTGTTGAGCATCTTGCTAATATCTGGTGTACAAAGAAATAAGTGAATTAGAAATTCTACCCTCAGTGAATAGAGTCCAGTGAATCTAATACAAGTGAACATGTAAGGGTTAGAAAGAATATAGAGGAAGGGGTGACTCAATCTGGTGGTGGGTGGAGGGCTTTGAGTGAATGAATGAGAGGGAGATGATTCATGTTTTCAAGGATGGGTAAGAGTTTCCCATGCAGACAGATTCTGAGAGTGAATAACATTTGCAAGGACACAGTCAGGTGACGCAGCCTGTGTGTAGGAAGCTCAAGTCGTTAAATATTGATAGTAAAATACAGGGGGAGAGCGGTAGGAACTGAAGCCAGAGAAGTAGGAAGGGGTCCAAATCAGAGAGGATCTTGGGCAGCGGGAGCATTGAAGGGTTTTAAACAAACAGAGGATGTGGTCAGACTTCATTTTAGAGAAATGATTCTGGTAGTACTGTGTAAAATAGGTAGGAGGGGATGAGACAAGAGACCAGGACTAGTGTAGTCGGAGGCTTTTATAGAAGTCCAGACATGAGGTGATGAGAGGCCGAGCCAAAGTGTTAATATGGGTGAAAATAGAGATAAAAGATGGACTAGAGAGATTTGTAGAGTATGAAATCAATAAGACTTGAAGACTGATTTGGATTCGTTGTATGTGGTCTAAGAACCAAGGAATAGTAGAACATTACTCTTTGGTTTCCAGCCTAGATGTCTTGGTAAATTGTAATACTACCTAATTAAATAGGGATGCAAGAAGAGGAACAGGTTTATGGGATAAAGGTAAATAATTAGTTCCATTTTAAACATATTTAAAGATAACTTTGGGGGGGTGGTTTCTTGGGTAGCTTAGTCAGTTAAGTATCCAGCTCTTGATCTTGGCACAGGTCTTGATCTCGGGGTCATGAGTTTAAGCCTCACATTGACCTCCATGCTGGGGACAGAGCCTACTCTAAAGAAAAAAAAAAAAAGGTAACCTTGGGATATTCAAGTGGAGGTACTTAGTACATAGTTGGATATGTCATAGAAGTTAGGGTTGAAAATAAATTCAGTGAATGGGTAGAGATGACAGTGGGTGTAGAGTATGAGATTGCTAAGGGAAAACATGATAAAATGAAAAGAAACTAGCATCAAGGGTATAACACCTTTGAAATCCAGACAAAATACCCAAGAAAACCAGCGGGGTGGGTAGAAAAGGTCAGACCTACATTGAAGGTAGGTCAGAGAAGTTGGAGAAGAAGAGGAAGTGAATGGTGTCACAGAAGGCAAGAGGGAGAGTTTCTACAACGAGGGCAAGACGCCAGAAAGGATAAAGGATAAAGGATAAGAGGAGAACTTAAGAGTTTTTGTTGGATTTAGCATGAAGATAAGAGCAATTATAGTGGATTGGCAAAGGTAGAAACTAGACTACAGTTGAGTTGAGAAGTGAGTGGTTAGCAATGAAGTAGAAACAATAAGTGTGTACTGAGATATTTGGATGAGAATAGGAAGGGAAAGGGGAGATGTAACTAGAACAGAAACTTGAAACTTTTTGTAGACCTTGAGAAAGGAACTGACAGGAAAGGGGGATATTTGATGGATCAAGATCCCTAAAGAGGCAAAAACGGGCTGAGATCTAGCGAACACAGAGAGGAATTAATAGAAGGGTCACCTTGTCTCCAGGGAATGGAGGAACTAAAACAGAGTGGAAATGGAAATAGATTTTGTAGTAGGGTTGGAAAATTAAGGGAGCTTTTAACTGATGGCTTCAATTTTCTATGTTAAAAAGGAAGAGGTTATTGGCTATAAGGGAAGTTATAAGCTTAGAGAAGGTGGCAAGGATTTACAGTAATAGCTTTAGAGTAATGCCAGAGAGGACTGATCCAAGATGAGTGAAAGAATAGACAGGACTAGCTAAGGGCCCAGCTCAACTTGGAAGACATAAGTTTGGGGATACAGTTGTTTGCCTAACGATGTCAGTACCCCTCACATACCTACTCCTTTTCCTTGCTATTTACAAAGTTGAAGGTGGTACTTGGTTCCATCCCACTACTTCTATTCCACTGTCAGTATAGTCATTCTTTTTTTTTTTTTTAAGATTTTATTTATTTATTTGACAGAGAGAGAGATCATCACAAGTAGGCAGAGAGGCAGGCAGAGAGAGAGGAGGAAGCAGGCTCCCCGCTGAGCAGAGAGCCCGATGTGGGCCTTGATCCCAGGACCCTGAGATCATGACCCGAGCTGAAAGCAGTGGCTTTAACCCACTGAGCCACCCAGGTGCCCCAGTATAGTCATTCTTGGCAATAAATTCCCAGATGCATGGCCATTGAAAGCTAACCTTTGAGATCTTCCATTAAAGGCAAATCATCTCAGATTGTTCTGGTCCATGAGACCAGGTAATGGGGGTGGATATTTAGCCTCTAAGGTAAAGAGGTACTTTAGGACAATAAGTTTCTATGTGCTGAGGTCATCACCACGGGGTCTTCAGACACATTTTCCCACCACAACTAGCTTTGCAGCCCCTGGGTCTGAATTTTAGAGTAATTGCTTTTTGTAGTTCTATTCCTTGATCTACTCCCCTGCCTTAGTTTTTGTAAGCCTATTCTCTTTGATTCCTTAGGATCCTAGGTATGTTCACTTCCCAACAATGGAAACATCTCAGCAACGATTTCTTGAAGACCCAGCAAGAAAAGAGGCACAGTTGGTTCAAGGCAAGTGGTACCATCAAGAAATTCCGAGCTGGCCTCAGCATCTTCTCGCCCATCCCCAAGTAAGTGGTCCCCCAGGAGAAGATCATTCTCAACAATGAAACAGGCTTCCTGTCTAAGGGATTATTCCATACCTGACCTAGATACCATAGAGACTGACTGAGACTTTGCCTCTGCCTGTTCTCCATGTTCCAATCTGAAGAACATTCTAATGCCTGTGGTCTTGTCCGAGTTCCCACCCCATTTTCTTGATTACCTAAACTTATCTATTTTACCCCCCTCCCAAGGTCCTCTCAGTTCTGCACCTTTAACTATTAACACCACCCACACGGTCCTGTCCCCTACGTGTTTTTGTCCTTGCATTTCTGACACCAGTATTCATACCTTGTAAAGGATAATACTTAGCTCATGATATGTATTTGAAGAATTGTTTGCTAATTTTTCCATCTTTTCTTTCTTTGAACTTCATCCATTACTCCCTCTCCTAAGAAGATAGAGTCTGAGAATAGGCATCAACTCCTTGTTGTCATGAGAAGGTGCACTAATTTATTGTCTAGGTTTTAGAAATAAATACTGTCTTATTCTCTGTCCCTAGCCTACATTTTGTCCCCTTACGGCCTCTGACTTTCCCAAAAACTAATATTAACCCAGATTTGTAGCTACCCAGGCACTATTAGTACTTTTTGCTTAGTATGGTATTTAGCACTTAATCATACGTATATACACACCACATACACACACACACACACTCACACTCACACTCACACTCACATTCACACACTCACCTCTTTCTCTGTCTCTCTCTCTCTCTCTCTCTCTCGAGTAAGTGAAACAGGCATCCTGTCCAAGGGATTATTCCATACCTGGCCTAGATGCCATAGAGATTGACTGAGACTTTGCTTCTGCCTGTTCTCCATGTTCCAATCTGAAGAACACACAAATAATGACATTAAAATCAATTCAGGTTTGTGATCTACTTGTTTTAAATGTGTTTAAGATCTAATGGAACTTTCCTCAGGTAGGAGTTCTTCTTTGGCTTAAGTCACTTCACGCATCCTGGCCTAGGACCCATTTCTCTGCAGTGTTCTTCTATGTTCATTATGAATCCCCAGCTTCCTCACTTCCCTTTGCCCTCTCTCCAGGTCTCCCAGTTTCCCTATCATACAGGACTCCGTGCTGAAAGGCAAACTGGGCGTACCGGAGCTTCGAGTTGGGCGCCTCATGAACCGTTCCATCTCCTGCACCATGAAGAACCCCAAAGTGGAAGTGTTCGGCTACCCTCCCAGCCCCCAGGCAGGTCTCCTGTGCCCTCAGCACGTGGGCCTCCCTCCCCCAGCACGGACCTCTCCTTTGGTACATGGGCTGGGGAGGGTTTGACTTGGGTGCCAGGAGGGTGGGAACGGAAATGTGGGAGTGTAGCTCCTCAAGATGAGGCGGGAGTATGGTTTTTCAGGTGTCCTAAGTCAAACTTGGACATGTACCATGAATGGGTAGAATGGAGCACATTTTTTATTAGCTGAAAATATCTCTAAACTTCTGGCAATCTTCTCTGAGAGTAGGCCATGAAGCAGCGAGTCTAAGCTTGGGCTTCCCAAGCTGTCATGTATGATTTTATTTGGCTGTGGTTAGGACTTGGTTATCAGCTGCTGTATTAACCTATCCACCTACCTTGAAGAAGGTTAAAGACAGGTGAGCCCTTTTCAGGAACCTTTGGCAAAAATGTCTAAAGGTCTTCTCTCTAGCTTTGGGATTATTTAGGCTCATGAGAGCTAGGGTGTAGCTATTTCAGGAGAATCCTAGGTGATGAGTGTAAGGTCTCCTTAGGCACCAACTTCATAGGAGGCTCATGATGTCTGTCTTTCTACTCTCATCAGGTCAGTGGTCACTGCAAGAACATCCCCACTCTGGAATATGGATTCCTTGTCCAGGTAATTAGTACAAAGCTTCATTCCTAAGCCTTTCCCCTGTTGTCTGACCTATCTGATCCCCTAACATCTCCAGCTCCTCAGTTAGTTACCAAATATTTTCTATGTTGTTCTGCTCCCAGAACTGTACTAAGCATTGTGTGGCTAGGGGAGAAAAAGCATAGTTCCCATCCTCAGGAAGCTTATGGCTTTATTGGGAAGATGCTAACAGATCATGTCTGATCAAGTGCCAAGTGATGCACTGCAGATTTTAAGTACGTAGGTGTCAAGATATGAGAGGGATTGACACTGACTTTCTTATGAACCCCAGATCCTCACTCAAGTGCTCTTCAGTTTTCCCTGCACCTCTTCATTGCTCAGCTACTGCTGGGTAATTTCTTCATATCTCTTTATTCCCTAGACATACTTTCTTTCACTTTTCCATCTCTGTTATCTGTCTTCACGTCATTCCCTCCACTGGCTTTCCTCCCCATATCTGCCCGTTGTTGTCAAGGCTTAATGTTACCTGGGCCATAGAATTCTTCCCCATTACTCCAACCTTATTAGGTGGGAGTGGTCTTTCCTCTCATTGAACTCTTAAGGTGCTTTTTGTTTTGTATCGCACCTGGGTGTCACATACCCTATGCTGCTTTGAATTGTAGTTACTCTGTATACATGCCACATCTCCCTTGTTGGTGTTGAGGGTCTGAGAAGACAATCTTTTTTTTTTTTTTTAAAGATTTTATTTATTTATTTGACAGAGAGAGAGATCACAGGTAGGCAGAGAGGCAGGCAGAGAAAGAGGAGGAAGCAGGCTCCCTGCTGAGCAGAGAGCCCGACGCGGGCCTCGGTCCCAGGACCCTGAGATCATGACCTGAGCCGAAGGCAGAGGCTTTAACTCACTGAGCCACCCAGGCGCCCTTGAGAAGATAATCTTTTATGTTATTGCATGATCAGGGAGACCATTCACCGAACTGGGTACATAGTGGGTATTCAGCACATCTCAGTGAATAAAAGCCCTTGCATGTCCCCTTACCAGCCCCAAAGTATATGAAATGGGAACAACTTGATTGATACAAAACCTGGTACTCAGTAGAAAGAGTCACGTTAATACAGAGTGTGGTTTTATTTTGTTGTTGTTGTTTTTAGGTTTTGTTTTTATTTTTAAGTAAGCTCTACACCCAGTATGGGGTTGAGCTCATGACCTCCAGATCAAAAATTGTATGGTCCACTGACTGAGCCAGCCAGGTGCCCCTAGACAGTGTTTTAAAAAATTCTTTAGTAATGAGTACTGGGTGTTACATGCTACTGATGAATCACTAAATTCTAACCCTGAAACTAATAAAACACTGTATGTTAACTGGAAAAAAATTTTTTTAGGGTATTGAAAAATGGCTCTGGATTTGTGCTCTCTTCCCAACAAAATTGTGTCTACGCTTTTGACCAGTGGACAGGCTGATTGTTTTTGCATAGTTGAAATGGCTTCTCAGGCCCCCTACCATGTAGTCATGGACTGAATATTCACCTATCTCAGAGGGACAATATGTAGTCACTACAACTAAGGTTAATAGTTTGGTTAGTACTTGTTAGTGTTTATAAAATATTTCCATGAAATTATCTCATTAGTCTCCATTCCTCTCTGGGGTGAATAATACCCACTTTATAAATGATGAAACCGAGGCTCAGGTTAACTGATTTGCCAAAAGTCATGTCCGTTATTAAGTAGTAGAAGGGGGTAGGATTTTTAACTCAGGTCTTCTGCTATGGCTGGTCCTATGTTCACTGTAACACGTAGTTGTAGCTCTAGCCATCAGTTTAACTAAGCGCAGGGCCCAACAATAGATTCCACTTTAGGCTCAGGGCTGGAAGTAGGGGGAGTAGCTAGAAAGAAGCTCAAATAATTTCCCTTATCTATACCTGTACAAAAGACTTGATCCAGTCTCTTCTCTCCTCAGATCATGAAGTATGCAGAACAGAGGATTCCAACATTGAATGAGTACTGTGTGGTGTGCGATGAGCAGCACGTCTTCCAGAATGGGTCCATGCTCAAGGTGAATGCCCTGACCTGTGACCCTCTTCCTTGGACCCCGCATTCCTCATCTCTCCTTTCTTCCTTTCTCTCTGGGTCTGTGGTAAAGGTAGAATTCTGTCTGTACTCCCTGAGACTCTGGAAATAATTGTTTTTCTCAGAAAAAAAATTCTGCAGTCCTGTTTGGAAAGCTAAGGACATATGGATGTTTTTGAAGATATAACCCCCACCCAACATTTAAAAATAGGGATCAGTTATTGATAAAGATGATTGCATATGATGCTGTTTTCAAGGACTCTCATGTCTAGGTGGGTAGACAGACTCCGCACTATAAGTATAGAGAGGAGACATCAGAAGTGTTGTCGAAACTCACAAGAGAGCATCTGACTACCTAGGGGAGTCATAGAAGGCTTCATAGAGGAGACAGCATTAACTCTCAAACTTATACATAAGGCATTTTAATTAAGACTAATGTATAGTTTTCTCTTGAAATAGAGGGCCCAAATTCCTACCCTATTCTAGAGTTGTCTGAGGTCAGATTTGTCCTTCTGTCTATAACACCTACTATCACTTGTGTCTGTTTAATATGTCCATCCAGCCAGCTGTCTGTACTCGTGAGCTGTGTGTCTTCTCCTTCTATACGCTGGGAGTCATGTCTGGAGCTGCAGAGGAGGTTGCTACTGGAGCAGAGGTATGGGAGACGGAAAAGCTGCTGGGAAACTGACATCAAGAAAGACCAGGCAACCTAGAAATTTCACTCCTTGCACTTTAACCTCTGGAAATGCTTACATGTGCAAGGATGCTCATGATACTCTTGTTTGTAATAGTGAAAAAAAACCATGGATACAGTTCCATCTGTGGGGTTCTGTTAAACCATCGTATGTCCTTAGAGTGGAAATACTCTACAGCTATTACTTATGGGTAGAGCATGGTATATCAAAAAGAAAATGCAAGTAAGTGTACTATAGTTCTTTCTTTTTCAGTTGCCTATTTAATAAAATAAATATATCCATAGGAAGAATAATCTGAAAGGATAGACATCAGACTTAACAGTAGTACCTGTGATGCATGAGATTTGTTTGAGGGTGGGGGATGATTTTTATCTTTTCTTTAGTCACTTTTTAATTCACTGTTACTTGAATTTTTTATTTTTTAAAGATTTTATTTATTTATTTGACAGAGAGAGAGATAGTGAGAGAGGGAACACGAGCAGGGGGAGTGAGGGAGGGAGAAGCAGGCTTCCTGTGGAGCAGAGAGCCTGACACGGGACTCGATTCGAGTTCCCTGGGATCAACGACTGGGCCACCTAGGTGCCCCTGTTACTTGAATTTTTATAAACAGCCTGTATTTTCTAATGAAGAAATTATAAGCATGTTTTGTTTTAAAAAGAAGAGCGGGGAACTTGAAGTGCTGAAGGCCTCCGGAATGTGGACCTGTGCTGGATACTGTTTGACTCCTAGCTCTGGGAGATCCTTTAGCTTCTGCCCTCTTTCTCTCTTTTCTGCTAAGGTGGTGGATCTGCTGGTGGCCATGTGTAGGGCAGCTTTGGAGTCCCCTAGAAAGAGCATCATCTTTGAGCCTTATCCCTCTGTGGTGGACCCCACTGATCCCAAGACTCTGGCCTTTAACCCCAAGGTATTGTTGCTTGGGAAGAAAGTCAGGACTAAGGAATAGAAATGATAAGAGATAGTGGGAGTCTGTGGGCTATCATTCTAGTGTATATAACAGCTTGGAATGTGGGACAGAAGGAATGGAACACTTGATTCTTGGGAACTCTTAAACTATAAGCTTTAGCTATTTTAGTGAATAAATAATTGAGTTTGTTAGAAGGTGGAGAGAAGAATTAACATTACTGGGTTTTACTCGTGAAGAATATTGACTTTGGAGCCAGACAGACCTGGATTCCATTTGAGGTTCTACTGTTCCCTGGGTGAATGGTGTAAGAAAAGTTGCTTAACTTTTCTGAACTTCGATTTACTTATCTGTAAAAAGGGGATAATATCTACCTTGCAAATTGTTATAAAAACAAGAGAGAATATATGTAAAGTACTGTATTAGGGTTCTCCAGAGAAACAGAACCAATGGGAGATACATATAGAAAGAGATTTATTAGAAGGAAGTGGCTCATACAGTTAGGAAAGCCGAGAAGTTCCAGGGTCTGTGGTTGGCAAGCTGGAGACCCAGGAGAGCCAGTGGTGTAAATCCCAGTCCAAAAGCCGGCAATCTTGAGATCCAGAAAGAGCAGATTTTTCAATTCCAGCCCAAAGGTAGGAAAAGACCAATGAGTGTCTTAGCTTCAGCAGTCCAGCAGGGAGAGTTCCCTCTTCCTCGGCCTTTTTGTTCTCCTCAGACCCTCACCCAATTGTGTGAGGCCCACCCAAAAGAGGGCAGGCAATCTGCTTTACTCAGTCCACTGATTCAGTGGTTAATCTCGTCTAGAGACACCCTCACAGACACACCAAGAGTAATGTGTGACAAATGTCTGGGCACTCCATGACCCAGTCAGATCAGCTTGATTAACGACAAAATTAACCATCACAAGTACCCAGCAGATTGCCTCACTATTACCTTTCTTGCTATGGATCAGGCATTATATAGGTTTTTAAAGTATGTTATTTTAGTCCTCAGAACATCTTTGTGAGTGTAGTGGGAGTTTTTATTTTCATTTACATACAGGGATACTGAGGTTCTAAATAGTTAAGTAACTTCCCCTGTTACTTCCAGCTGGTAAGAGAGAACTAGCACGTGATTCCGGAACTGTCTGACATTAAATCTGTGTTCTTTCCATGACATGCTGTGCTCTTTCCCTGGGGCCTAGACTTCTTTTGTACATCTGGTCCTCTCTTTTCATCACATCTTACTCTCCTCTACTTTTCTTCATCTGGGTCTTCTCTTCCCATTGATTCCCCACAGAAGAAGAATTATGAGCGACTTCAGAAAGCTCTGGACAGTGTGATGTCCATCCGGGAGATGACCCAGGTATTTTGCCCTCTGCCTGTCCTTCTTAAGTGCCCTGTTGTGCTTGGAATCTATGGGAGTGGAGTGAAGATTTAGAAATGCTACTCAGATTCCTCACTGTATTTTCTTTAGTCTTCCCTCTTCAGCCTTCTCAGTCCTTGTTCTGTTACTCCTCTTTCTTACTCCTGATGTCTCTCTCAGCCTTTACCTTTGTTGCCAGTTCCTTCACAAGTTGTTCATATTTACTGTTTTCCCCATAATTCTTAAGGAATTAGAGAAGTGAGTGAAAGACTTGCGCCCAGGGTTGGGAGGGTGAGGAGGGGGTTTGGATGTAAGGAACTAGCCCCAGGGGCCTACATCTTCTGTCCTTCCTAGGGGTGGGGCACAACATGGAGCAGTGACCATCCTTTGACTCAAGGCTGCCCCTCACCAGACTTCCCCACCCCTCGTCTGCAATCTCTGCATGAATAGACATTCATTTGTACTCACATTTACAGGTGGGCCTCTTCTCAGCAAATCCTATATATCACAGCTCAGATTAACACATAAGATATACTTAGGAGGGATGATTTGTCAGAAGGACTCTGCTTTATGTAAAGTTTTACCACAGCATTCCTTAGCTGATCTTTCTGGGACATTGATTTTATTTACTTTTTATTTAAAGTCAACTTTTTAGGGTTGTAGGAATTGCATAAAATGAGGGAGACCCACCTGCATGTTGTTTTGTAAGCATTTTCAGTCATTTTCATATTTATTTATGAGTCTTCCCAATCTGACTGGGCTCCTTGAGGGTGGGAACCCCATTTCCTCTTGCCTTTGTGTGGCCTTTGGTGCCTACCGTGCCCTGGGCCCTGATAGTCATAAGTGGGAGGGCGCCCACCTCTCCTGGGAGATAATTGTATGGCCTTTGTCTTACAGGGCTCCTATCTAGAAATTAAGAAGCAGATGGATAAACTGGATCCCTTGGCCCATCCTCTCTTGCAGTGGTAAGTAGTAGGGATAGGATGATTCATCCTTCAGGGATTGGAAGGGATGTATGGGGCTGTTGTTTCCCTCTAGGTTTTTAAGCATCCTCTGCATGTAAGCATTAGTACTGTTTCAGCTATGTTTCCTGTACATCCAGAGAGGTCTGTTTCCCTCTTCTACTCCCTTTCCCTGTCTCAAGGCCTTCCCTATTGATGTACACTGTCCACAACCTTAGGGCACTATTATTATTTCCTTCTAACAGAGATTCTGAACGTTCTCTGCTGAGTCCACTTCCTGCCCTCCTTCCCTCATCTTGATTTCTGTTGTTTTCCTAACATAGCTTTCCCCTCTTTCTCTAGTCAGCTGTTGACATCAGTACTCTCTGAATACAACATGCTCCCTCACAGAGTGAGGAGTGACCAGGCATAGACTGTCCAGGGTGGTATCACAAGTGAGTGGCTCAAGCCCAAGGAACCAGACTGTATCCACTGCTGGAGATAACATTGCCTTGCTGAGACCTCATTGTTTTATGCCTTTGTTCTCTCCCGCGCTCTCAGCTCAGCCTTTTCACAGCACAGTTTGTCCTTGAATCCTCAGGAAGATTGTTGCAGTTTCTTCTGTTTCTTTCTCCAGCCCAAACAGTAACTTTCTTTCCCCTCCTCCCCATCCTCCAGAGCCCTGAAGGCTTCCTCTGAGCCTAGATAGGATGGCTCTTGGGCCCCAGTTGTGTATCTCTAAATCCCAAGTACAAGTTGTGACCCTGCTAATACAGATCCCTGCTTTCTGCTTTTTTTTTTTTTTTTTGTAGCTGATCTTATCTACTCTTCCTTTTGTGTTATCCTTTTCTCTTCCTCGATGTAGCAGTCTCCCTTTGAACCCTCTCTTTCTTTCACCCATCATTTATCTGGTAACTAGCCGGTCTCTGGTCAGTAGTGTTCCTTTCACATTTTTGTGTGCGAGCGTTACCACCCACAGGAATACCCAGATAGTGACCTGAACATTTCACACAATGCAGGGAGCCCTGGAGTCCTTGCTTATTCTCCCAGGGGTTCCGCAAGGCTGCTGCTTTGTTCTGGGTGGTCTGGCCACACACTCATTCTTTCCATCCCTTTTTTTTCTGTTTTATACAAGGATCATCTCTAGCAACAGGTCACACATTGTCAAACTACCTCTCAGCAGGGTAAGTGACTATTCTTCTAAACTTTAAATGCCTGGGGAGGGGCAGGGAGGGGTTCCAAAGCAGCTAACCACATTGGTCCTACACTTGCCTCGTTGGCTCCGTCCATCAACAGTAGCCTTTGGACCTAAGCATATTCTCTTTATTTGGGGTCAGTGCCAGCCTGATTTGCCCCCTATCCCCAACCCTTCCCTTCCTGATCTCCATTTCTGCTCTGTTTTCCTGACCCGACCCCCACCCTGGGCAGCAGCTGAAGTTCATGCACACCTCACACCAGTTCCTCCTGCTGAGCAGCCCTCCTGCCAAGGAGGCTCGGTTCCGGACCGCCAAGAAGCTCTATGGCAGCACCTTTGCCTTCCAGTGAGGAGGGTGGGGCCTAGGGGTGGGGGTGGGGAGGGCAACTTCCCTTGAGGTATACGAGTGTGTGTTACCTATCTCCATCAACTGATTGGTCAGATATCTATTATTATCGTGGTAGGTGCTGTAGAAGGTAGAAAGATATATATGATTTGGCTTTACTCTCAAGCTACTTAAGTTGTCGTTAAGGAGAAATGACATCTACGTATAAAAAGATGTGGTTGAAGGAACAGATTGGAGGAGATAGGTCTGAAAGCCATTTTGAAGGAAATCAGTGATGCTTAATTGTGGGAGGGGAGAGGGTAAGAAGAGAGTGACAGTACCCTTTTCTTGCAATAGATGTCAAGTCAGGACTGGCAGCCATATTTGGGATCAGTGTTAAGTTTGTTGAGTGTGAGATGAATGTGCTTAACTTGAAATATCAGGAAAATAGGCAAATGAAAATACTGAACAAACATTTGGGGATCTAGGAGGGGACTAGCTGAAGCACAGAAAAAAGGATAGGACTGGAAATTAAGATGGGGAGTTAGCCACACACACACACCTTGCATGCCTGTGACTGTATCCATGTGCATGTCCATCCCTAGGTGTATCTGTGTCTATCATCATGTCCTGTGTGGGTGAGGACGGGTGGGAGTGGCATGACAGTCTTGGAAGTGCTTCTGGGAACCTCATACTGTGAGGAAACATGTACTCTACCCTGCCTTACAGTGGGTCCCACATTGAGAACTGGCATTCGATCCTGCGCAATGGGCTGGTCAATGCATCCTACACCAAACTGCAGGTGAGGCTATGCCCCTTGCCCTTTCTTTCCACCCCTCTCCCTGACCCGCTCAGTTTTGGGGAATGCTGCTCTAGTGTACTTAGCTGTTTGCGCCTTAGCATCCTCAAATCTTGCCTGTTGTGGGGCTTCCCTAGGAAAAAGGTTGGAATTGTTTGTATAGAAGGAATGTGGCTGCTGTATAATTGACTCCAGGCTGTGTTTTTTGATGGTTTCGGGAATGGGATCGTAGGAGGCAGGAATATGAATCGCCGACTGAAGCCACTCTGATGAATTAGCCTATTAGACAAGCTTTTTAATTTATGGGATTGTTAGAGAATTGATATAAAAGACTTATGTCTTAGCCCTACGAGCCTCCAAGGAATGTGTATTGTCCTTCCTCTTGGCTACCTGTTCTGTAGTTCCTTTTTTGGAATCTGCATATGTACCGAGGCCTGGGGACAGGAGTCTGGATTCTGAGGGACTGACTGTGGCTCTGCCACTCCTCACTTTCCAGGACCTCAATATCTAGTAGGGCAAACAGGTTAACCTGCATCCATTTTTCAGCCAATCAGCTTTTCAAGAGTAGGTTCCTAGTGTTATCTGAATGAGTGAGAAGGTAATTGGAGGGCGAGAGGGCTGGATAAGCCTTGTGGCTGCCTAAGATACAGCCATGGGAGGGCCCAGGCTCATATTGCTCATCCTGGTGTTTCCCTGCAAGCTGCATGGAGCAGCCTATGGCAAAGGCATCTACCTGAGCCCCATCTCCAGTATTTCCTTTGGATACTCAGGTAAGAAATGCTGTCTGGCCATCTGACTCTATATTTATGTTGCATTCATTCTGTAAATACATAATCTATGCTGTCTCCTCCTCATTCATCATGGATACTTGGTCTATGTCAGCTGTCTCCGCAGTCACAGATACATAGTCTGTCTTTCTGCCTCCTCTTGTTAGAAATTTAGATTCTTTACAAGGTGAGGCTGCTTGTTTCCCTTTTTCTTAGGTTGTCCTCCAACAGGATGGTTTTATTCATTGTAGAGGCTTGGCTTGGAGATTAAGTTTGGGAATAACTGGGAGATTGAAAGGAGGCTTTTCGTAGAACACAGTTTTGGTGTTAGCGGTAGCCTGTCCTTGTGGATGGTGTGCATGTGAGTTTATATATGAATGTACTCGAAGACTTGAGTATTGTTAATTGGTTACACGTCTGGACACATTGTTTTCCCTTTCAACTACTTTTTAAAATTTAAACTCTATAATTACATAATATTGTAATTGTTACATTGAATGGAAGAGAAAGCCTTTTATTCCAAAGATAAGGCATGAATAAAGCTCATATTCTAGTCAGGAGATAAGTCCAGCTTTGTTCTGTTCAGAAAATGAATCTGACTTGAAGCTGTCTCAGTGTTCCAGGTTCATGTCTTAGTTTCTTAGTTCCTTTTCAGTCTTGTCTTGTCTTGTTCTATATAGTCTCTGTATAAAGGATAACCATCATATATTACATGTCTGCCATATAAAGAGGAAAGTATTAGATTTTTTTTTATAGGTATTACTCAGTATTCTCCAGTAATTATAACTGGTATAAAGATAAGAAAACTGAGGTGCCTGGGTGGCTCAGTTGTTAATCATCTGCCTTCGGGTCTGGTCCTAATCCCAGGGTCCTGGGATTGAGCCCTGCGTCAAACTCCCTACTCTGCAGGAAGCCTGCTTCTCCCTCTCCCACTCCCTCTGCTTGTGTTCCTTCTCGTTGTGTCTCTGTCAAATAAATAAATAAAGTCTTAAAAAAAGAAAGATAAGGAAACTTAGATCCAGAATTGTAGAACTTAGAAGAGCCTCTACATTTTAAACTACTCTAACAATAACAACCAAAAAAAACCCAACAAACTCACTGAACCCAGATAGTTTTTTGAGTCTTAAACCAAACTTCAAACCAAACCAAACCAGTTATTACAGTCTTATACAAATTTACCCAGAGAATGGAAGAAGATAGAATTATAAATCATAAAAGATGAGCAAATTTGACTTTCTTAAAACTAAAAACTTGTGTTCATCAGAAGACTTCTTAAGAATATGATAAGCTACAAACCAGAAGACATTTAGCAACACATTTAACTACAAAAGATTAGTAATAAAAATGTATTTTAAAAACTGAGGCATCTGCTGTTTCAGTCAGTTAAGCATCTGTCTTCAGTTCATATCATGATTCCAGGGTCCTGAGATTGAGCCCCATATTGGGTTCCCCATTCAGTGTGGAGTCTGCTTCTTTCTCTGCCCCTCCCCCTGCTTGTGCACTCTCTCTCTCAAATAAATAAAATCTTTTAAAAAATAGTACAATGCTCAAGAATCAGTAAGAAAAAGAAAACCAATAGAAAAATAGGCAGATGACATAAACAGGCATTTCACTGAAGAAATGACCCCCCAAAAATGTGAAAAGTTGCTCAGCTGTTACTAATCAAAGAAATAAAATCAAGACCACCTATATGGATTCACAAAATCAAGAAATATGGTAATACGTCAAATGGTTCTATAAGTTGCAGATCAGCAGGATCTCTTTTATTTTTAATGGGGATATAAATTGGTACAACCACTTTGGAAAACAGTTTAGTGTTAAATTTAATAGCTCAGGAAAATTTTATACCAGCCACCCAGCATTTTCATTCCTGCATACATAGACCCAAAGGTGTACGTGAATGTTCAAAACAATACCATTTGCAGTTGCAAATCTTGGAAACAACCCAAATGCTCATTATCAGATTATCAGGAGGATGGATAAATACACTTTAGTATATTCTCAGGGTGGATTATTATTTAGCAATGAAAATGGATAGACAGTGGTTCTCAACTATGGAAAAATCTTAGTAATTAGTTGATTTTAAAACAGGCAAGCCCTGGGGTACCTGGGTGACTCAGTTAAATGTCCAACTCTTGGGTTCAGTTCAGGTCATGATCTCAGGGTTGTGAGTTTGAGCCCTGGGTAAGGCTCTGCACTCACCGTGGAGCCTACTTGTTCCTCTCCCTCTGCTCCTCCCTCCGTACCTGTGCACGTGCGTGCACGTGCTCTCTCAAATAAGTAAATCTTAAAAAAAAAAAAAAAAGCAAGCCCATAAGACTACTGTGTGATGTCTTTTCTATATTGTTCAAAAGCAAACAAAATTAAACATTTAGGGGTGTGTGTGTGTGTGTGTGTGTGTGTGTATGCATGATAAAACTAAAGAAATTTCAAGATAGTGGTTATATCCCAAGGAGAGGCAGATAGTTAGGTGTAAGTCACTGGTACTGTTTTGGTTCTTGGATTTAGTTTGTAGGTTGGGTCTGTAGGTATAATAGATAATGAATAAATAAATAAATGATAGTGTATTATGAACCAAACCTGATGATGAATCCACACAGGGTAAGTGCCCTATAAGTATTTATTGAATACGTGAATGAATCTTATTCTGTGTGCCTGAGGTGCAAAGTAGGGGTTGTGTTGGGGTAGTCTTTTTGGCTTCTTTGTCTAGGTTTCTCCATTTTTATCTTTGTCCAAGCTTGAGCTTCCCTCATTAAGCTCTTATTTTCTGAGTGAGTGAGATTTTCCTGGTTCTTGGTGCCCACAGAATTCTTGCTTTCTGTCTGTTCTCTCCCTCTTTCCCTTCTGACTGGCTTTTATTTACTACTAAGTGCCTGAATCACTTTAGTTACCATATGGAGCCAGGAATCTCTGTTGACTCCTTATCTTTCTTCATTACTCTCCTGATTACATAAAAACATTGTATGACACCATCCTTTTCCCTCTTGCAGAGGTCCATTGATTATGGATGTAGAATGACATAGGATTTTACTCTTAGAGTTACATCTAGTGCTTTTATTCCTTTATAGTTAGGAAAGCTCATACAGAGAAATTAATGACTTTCTTGGGGTCACACAACTGTGAGTAGCAGAGCTAGGACTGGAATCTAGGCCTCCTAACTTCTAGGCCAGTTTTCTTATCACTTTATTGGATTGACCAGGTAGGCTTTACTTGAATGACTTGAGTCTTTGAGGGCCTACAGATAGGAGAGGGTCTCTATCATGTGAGATGCATACAGATGTCCAGTATATTCTAGTTACTCTAACATTTAGCCAACTCTGTCTTATATGTTTCCTTTCACCCTATTCAGCTCTGGTTTTCTCTGTTCTTCCTCAAGGATATCCTTGGTTTTGTGGTATTTGGTGCCGTCTGGGAGCCAGTGTGAATAAAGAACATCCATTTGGCTAGTGGACCCTCCATTCCAATCACTTGGCCATAATGAGGGCCAGTGAGAAAGGAGATGTAACCATCTGTTTGTTTAGTTCTGTTTAGAGACTTCTGATATGTGTATCCTCTGGACACAAACCATCCATGTTCTCAGGTTCTGGTCTTAGTAAATTGACAGAAGATCATCGATTGGGTCAATGTGGACAGCACAGTATTCAACAAGATTGGGACGGGACAGGATTTATATTATATCGTAAGGGCCATCTCTAAGACCAGCCGTAGAAATCAGATTGTTCTTTCTTATCCTCTGGGGTAGAACTTGAGTGGGAATTTCACTCAGAGTCTTCCACTGAAATACCCAGGACGAGAAGGTCATGATGTTTGGATTCAGAGTTAAACCTAGGTAAGGCTAATAGAGAAAGTGGAAATAGAGGGGTGGTAAGTGGCCTGTAGGAGGAAGAAATTAACAGTTTTAAGTCTTGCCCTCGATTTTGTTCAGGCCATAAATCTGTCATGGGACTTGAGTGTAAGTGCATGATGAATTGACAGTCTGCACAGTGAAGAATGTCAGTCCAGTCATCCCCACTCCTGCAGCATGGCTGTCGCAAAGCCAAGAATTGAGGCAGAGTGGGATTTGTAATAGAAAGTTCCCAGGATGGAGTTGTGAGATAGGGCCCTGCTTACGGCCTGTTATGAAGTCATCATGTCCCATCTTCATCCATCTCTTGTCTGACAAAAGGGGACACACACACACACACACACACACACACACACACACACAGCTGATAAGGCTGGGCCTGTGAGAAGGCTTGGCTTGTGAGAAGGCTTAGTAGAAAGACTGAAGTTGGGAGTAGGGGCACACAAGCACCGTTTTGCATCCAAGAAAAATCTAGAATGAGTATAAATGTTATAATAGGGTTATCTACTGGGAGATAAGGTTGATGGCGGCTTTATGGATTTAGGTAGGGGGGAAACTGGGGGAAATTGGCACCACTTCCTCGGGTCTTCTAAGGACGGAAGCAGGATTCTTAAGGTTGTTGCCATTGTGGTTACTTGTGGAAAATTATTCATCACTTACCACTGTGCTTTCTACCTTTTCTCGTAAGTGACCGGTCATGTTTTCTATGTAACTTTGAGACTAGAACAATCTGACTTGCTCTGCTTGCTTACTCCTCACTTATTTTGCTCAACCTGGCATTGATCTAAGGTGTTGATACCACTTTCCTGGGCCCCTCATTCCTCGCTTACTTCATTTGTTCCTTCCCTTAGAGCCTTTTACTGATTCTCTGATATTGTCAGAATAAAATCCAGTTGCCTTAACGTGGTCTGTAAGGCCTGCCTGATCTGATCCTAGCTTAAAGCTTCCACATTGTCTGTTTGTCACTCCCCTTCCATTGACTCTGCTCCATATAAACTAAGGCACATTGCTTTCTTCCTTCAGACCTTCCACGTCCTGTTACCAGAACACTTTCTTTCTCACCATTTGACTAATTCTTCCTAGCCGCTCACTGGGAAGCCTTCTTCAAACCCCTAGAGCAGGCTAGTTCACCTCCTCTAGCTCACACATTGTTCCAGATTCTCTCCATCACACCTCTTACCATGCTGTGTTGTAATTACTTGTTGTTTGCCTCTGGTCTCCGTCACACTAAATTGTGTCAGGGCAGATACCTTGTTTGTTTTATTCACTACATGTCTAGCTCAGTGCCTGCAACGTAGTGTGCACTTGAGTAAATATTTGAGGAATGGGCGACTGAACTGCATTTGTTGTTCTGTGACAGGAATGGGAAAAGGACAGCACAGGATGCCCTCCAAGGATGAGCTGGTCCAGAGATATAACAGGATGAATACCATCCCCCAGGTATTATTGGTTGGCACTGCCCTAGTGAGGCAGAACCCTTCCTCTGGGATAAGTTTAGGCTACAGACAGATGGATGGGGAAACAATGGTGGGGGAGGTGGGTAGTTTGCAGATCATTTGAAGGAATGAGGTATGTTCTAAGATGAAAACACTTCCAGAGTCATATGTGGCCTCAGTCATAAGTATGAAAGCAGAGACTTGAGTTTAAATGCAGTGAAAATATAAAGATGGAAGCTATGGACTCATCCAGACTGATTATGGGAAAGCAAATATGGGGGAGGTGGTGGCTGGGGAGCCCCAGACATCCCTGACCCACACCCCTGGCCATTAGCAGTAAGCGTCCTGTCTAGGGAAAGCTGTAACGGTCCACCTGGCTCTGCTCTCCTTCTCTTCCAGACCCGATCCATTCAGTCGAGGTTCCTGCAGAGTCGGAATCTAAACTGTATAGCACTTTGTGAAGGTAGGTAGCTCACCCAGTCCCTGTTTTTCTTTGTCCCCAACCTCATGATCCAGCCAAGGCTGTTGTTGATACACCATGTCTTCCCTCCCCTCCCTGGACTGTGTGACTGAAGCAATATAACTCTAACTTCTGGCCCCCTTCTTCCCAGTGATTACATCTAAGGACCTCCAGAAGCATGGGAACATCTGGGTGTGCCCTGTGTCTGACCATGTCTGCACACGGTTCTTCTTTGTGTAAGTCTTACAGGGTACCGTGGGCCTTACTCTGAGGAGTGAGGGTCGGGGTGTGATGGTGTCACTACCAGGAAAGTCTTTCTGTCATCCAACACTGTCCCTGACTACCCGAGTGGAGCTGGTGCTGAGACTTTCCTTGTGGAAGATGGGAATGGGTATAGGTCAAGGTCAAGGAACCCAGATAAGGTGAATCTTTTCCACCCGGAAGAGTAGCAAGAAAGGGTTTTGACTTCCAGGCTGGGATGACCACACCTCTAGATATAGTTCCACTTGTTGACATTATTCTGATCTTTTTCTCCCATTTATGCTCACACTTGCCCTATCTTTGGCAGATATGAGGATGGTCAGGTGGGCGATGCCAACATTAATACTCAGGACCCCAAGATACAGAAGGAAATCATGCGTGTGATCGGAACTCAGGTTTACACAAACTGAGGGGGCCCAGCCCTCGTACCACCCCTGTTCCCCCAGGATCCATCTGCCCTCGTACAAGGGTTCAGGGCAGCATGCAGGGCTGCCCTGAGGAATCAAGGGGCCATTACCAAGGGGCAGGAAAAGGGTAGAAGAGCCGGCCTTCATGGTGGAGACTGACCCAGGAACCACTCCACGTTTGGATGGCCCAGACTGACTCCCTACTCCTGATTTTCCCAGTTGACTTCACCCTGTTTGTAAATAAAACAATAAAATGGAAGGTGCTGTGGACTGGATATGATCACTGTGGTGTGAGTAGCTTTGGTCTAGCACCTGCCCCAAGCCCCCAAATGGGGTGTTGGGTGGGGAGAATGGGCTATCCGCAGGGCTGGAGCTAATGTTGGCTGGCGTCAAAGCCGAGTCCATCCAGCGTGGTGTGCTGCAGATCGGGCAACAGTTTTTTCAGTCGACTGGATAAAGGAGGTAGACTTACCAGTTGTGTAGATGGCACAAGCTCAGAAGGATAGAGAATATCACTGATGCCTGTCCCTCAAGATTTAAAAGGACCATTGAGGCCAGAGCAACTCAGATGTCCTACCTTTAGGATCTCTCTCTCTCTACTTTCTGCATTAACCTGGCCACTCTCCCTTGCTCTCTCAGGGCTTAGACCCCTGCTCTCTTCCTCCCAACTATTTCTCTAGGAAAAGGGACGTGAGGGGGAAATAGCTGACAGGTACGGGAAGTTGGCTTAGTTCTAATTTGACATCTAGAGAAATGCAGCCTCCCTTAATCAAACAAAGTCCAGATTATCCAAGGAAAGACAGCTGTTTCGAGGAGACCTAATTGTTTCAGTGAAGTCTGTCTCCCTTTTGAAATTCTCACTGCCACCCTTCTGTTGGCTTTTCAGCCTGTGCTTCATGTGCCTACATAACCCTAAGTTAGTTCTCTGACAGGTTGGACATTGCCAAATATTTTATGAAATATTAATGAAGAAAAACAGGAATATAAGGACAGAGAATACAAAAAACATTAAACAAACGTGGCTTTTCAAGGATTGGCTTTTTAGTCTATTACAGCTTCTTGATTTACCGCATCCATCCAACACCATCTGTTTCTTTCATGACCTTCACCCCTACTTTGGAGATAACCTTCTTTGCCTGAGTACCTTACCTGGGTTGTAGTTCCTGACCTGCCTTTTACAAAAGCACATTTCTTTCTTTCTTTTTTTAAAGATTTTATTTATTGGACAGAGAGAGATCACAAGTAGGCAGAGAGGCAGGCAGAGAGAGAGGAGGAGGCAGGCTCCCCGCTGAGCAGAGAGCCCCACGCGGGCCTTGATCCCAGGACCCTGAGATCATGACCTGAGCCGAAGGCAGAGGCTTTAACCCACTGAGCCACCCAGGCGCCCTCTTTTTTTTTTTTTTTTTTTTTTTTAAAGATTTTATTTATGTATTTGACAGCAAGAGAGGGAACACATGCAGAGGGAGTGGGAGAGGGAGAAACAGACTTCCTGTGGAGCAGGGAGCCCAACACGGGGCTTGATCCCAGGACCCTGGGATCATCACCTGTGCCGAAGGCAGACATTTAAGGACTAAGCCACCCAGGTGCCCCCAGAAGTACCATTCTTAGGATATGTCCCCCTAGGAGCTTTTTCTTAAACTTCCTCACCCATTCTTAATCAAGACTGTTACATTCTGACTCTACAAGTTTCCTAAGGCTCTCTGTCCCATTCTGTTTTCAGGTCTAAGAGAAACACCCTTTCTCTAAAGTAAATTGCCCAATTAGGAAGGCCATCCTGACTGAAATTCCTGTCTCCTAGGAGGAGCTCATGTATATTATTAGAGATAGCTAACATTTTTTCGTTTTTACTAGGTAGGTGCCGGGCATTATGCTAGTAAGTACTTTAATGAATGCTAACACTTTGGCTTACTCTGTGCTTGGCATTGTTGTAAGCACTCTATATGTGAAGGGACTAACATAATTCACATAAGCCTGTGAAAGAGGGATTGGCATTCCCATCTTGTAGGTGAGAAGACAGGCACAGAGGATAAGTGATTTGCTTGTATTCCACAGCTAGTGACTGACAGGTGACCTGACTCCAGAATGGTTGTCCTGTTTCTACGCTAGATAACCTTTCAGACTTTACAAATCATGTTTTCATGTAGCTGATAACAAAAATGGAAGATAGATTGTCTTTAGAGATCTTTTTTTTTTTTTTTTAAGATTTTATTTATTTAACAGAGAGAAACACAGCCAGAGAGGGAACACAAGCAGGGGGAGTGAGAGAGGGAGAAGCAGGCTTCCCGCCAAGCAGGAAGCCTGATGTGGGGCTCGATCCCGGGTCTCCGGGATCATGACCTGAGCCGAAGGCAGTCGCTTAACCAACTGAGCCACCCAGGCGCCCCTGTCTTTAGAGATCTTAAATAATGTGTCTAAGGTCACAGAGCTGGTTTGTAGCTGTGCTGGGATTTAGCCAGAACTGCCCAACTCCAGAACCTGAGCTTTGAACCATTGTTTTAATTCCTCAGAGGTTCTCAAACTGTGCCCACAGGTTCTAGTAACTCAGCCTAGGTTCTTGGTCACTCCAGTGGTATAACAACATTTTTGCTCAATTTTCATAAATTGTTAATGGATTTTTCTCAGTTGTAAGCATTTCTTATAATTTATCACTGGCATCTGCTATAGCAAGTACTAGCAAATGATAGAATGAGAAGTAATGCACAGATAATTTATATGACCAAGGAAAAACTCAAATATCTGAGCTAGTCTCATGAGTGTCACTTTTTTTTTTTACAGCATATACGTGTCTTTTTATGCCAATACAATCGTCATGACCTTAAATACACCATTTTATAGTGTTCCACATAAAAGCAACAGGACTCTGAATCTAAGCAGTTTGAAAGCCATACATAATCATATCTGAAAAATTAGAAACCTATTTGGTATAAAACAAATCTAATTAAAACCTGTGGCACTTTTCTAACAGCGATGCCTTCATTGCAGGGAACTTGCAGGGTGGGGCCCTGAGTTTCTGGGGAAGAATGCTCCCACAGCCTGGAGGAGTAGAGGGAGGATTGCTTCTTGCTCTGACCCAGGTCTGTGTAGGGGGGCAGGGGGTGATGTGAAAGCGAGGTCTGAATGAGAGATCATCCTTCACAGAGGCCAACGCTGGTACTGCACACACAGGTTGACTGTTGGTCCTGGGCTCAAGCAGCCTTATTGCATTTAGACCTGGACATGTGCTGAGTTAGGGCTAGGGCCAGGGAACGAACTTTCTCAATTAGTTCCAGGTGGAGAGTACATGGCTATGATATCTGGAATGAGAGCTCTGAAAAGCCCAGGAGTTCAACTTTCCCCTTCCTTCTCATGGTAATTTTCCATACAGGCAGGGTGTGGTCCTGACTCAGTTTGTGGTGAGGATGTGGCCATCCATAGGGGAGGAGTCTTCCTCTTGGTACTGCCTTTGGCCAGTGGGGAGAGGGAGGAGAATCTGGTGCTGAGTCATAACTGAGTTACTTAACAGCTTCTCCTAGGATGGATTCTGACATGGAGGTTTGGGAGATGTCTTAGCTTCTGGGGACCGATTTCAGGGTGTTGGGTGGGAAGCCTCATGGGTCACACAATTCCCCCATAGCGCCCTTCCCCAGAAGGGTGGTAATAAAAGTCAGCTCCAATTCATTTGAAGGGGCATCATTCTCTCTGGAGTATAGGAGACTTTCAACAGAGAATTTAGAACCACCCACCCTGCCCTGCAATGGGGCCGATGATGCCGTCTTTTAAGTTAAAGCATTATCTACACAAATATTTTATCTAGGAGAGACCAAAGTCTTTGTAATGGGTCAGGTTATCTGGTAGCTGGTGAGCATGGAGATGAAGACTGGAGGTATGATGCCAAGGAAAAAGTTTGACCGAATTGCAGCAGGAAAAATTCCTGGGAGAGGGGTTACTTAATCCATTCACCGATGCCTTTCTTGGTCTTCCAAATCTTGGTTACTTTTGGGAGATAGGGTCTGTTTACAATCCCACTTGCATCTTAGCCTGTCTAGCTGTGGCTATATTTGTAGGGAAAAAGAGAGTGCAGGGCCTCCATGGAACTAGCATGGTGGATAGGGTTAAGGTACTTTAGGGAGACTGTCCTGGGAGCCATAACAGTATGGGCTAGAGAAAGACTTGCAGTGGCTCACATAGGCTGATAGGGTCTCCTTGTCTGAGGCAGTACTTCCACTGGAATGAAGAAGGACCCCTCAAACTTCCCTCCTGCTTCTAAGTGCTGATGAGGCATTTCCTCAGGAGGGGGGACCTAGATACACAGTTGCATTCAGAAAACATTCTTTACCTTTTCTATCCCCTGGAATGACCTTCCCATACCCATCTCTGTCCTAACCAACCCTCCTTGTCTCTTCCTACATGAAGCTTTCCCTTTTTCAGACAATTTGTTCTCTCATTGTCCCTAATTTGAAAAGCCCAACTTTCTCTTCCAGGATTTTTCTGTGGGGGAACTCCGGAATTAAGATTGTGCTACGCTGGTGAGCCTGAAGAGCTCTTGGGAGTCCGAAGGAAGGCATAGAATAAATTATGTCTACTTGTCTAGCTTTGGAAAGGGCATATAAAGTCCAAAGTGATAAGCACTTCTGCTTCAGATCTGACACGCGGGGCCAATGGGCTGCCCTGTAAATCTGTATTGGCCTGAAAGAGAAATAACACTGCCATTTCAGACAGAGGCTCAGAGGTCATGTAATGATAAAGCTTGTAAACCTCACCCTCTTCACCAGAGCCAAAGCTTGTCTTTGGACCCCAGGGCTTTGGGTCCAGGACCATTTGCTGACCCACCTCATCAGGGACTCCAAATAGCCTTCAAGAATTAGACCATTTGATCCCAGATTCTGTGGTTCTATGGCCATGAATTCAAACAGGTAACAGCAATCTATACCCTAACTCTTACCCCAGTCCAGTGAATGTAGCAGCTTCCACACCCATCCTACCAGGTCAGAATACAGTCGAAGGACTGGCTCTAGGGGAGGAGCCTCTGGTTTGTATATTGCCTCAGCTTTCTCCCTGGGTTCGTGTAGCCTTGCGGTTACTTGTTGCTGGGTCAAAGGAGTGGAGATGCAAGATGACCATGAGAGGGCAAACAGCTACTTGAATTCAGAAGGATGTCCTGGCACCAGTCAAGAGGACCATCCTGCACAAGGTCAATTCCCAAAATAGGGGAAGCCTGCTGGGCCCCATGCAGTACTCATTTACATACATCATCTGATCAAACCCCGTCCTATGAAGCAGGAGTTGTCTTCAATTTACTTTTAAGGAACCTGTCATAGAGCGAATGAGTAGAATTGGAATTCAGATGGAATCCAAACTTTCTTGTATATTATGCTGCTGTTCAGCAAAACAACAATCACCTTAAACTCCATGTGACAGATTTTCACTATGCATCTAAATGTGAGAAAGGATTTGCTGGATTCCTGCCAGAATTTCATGGATGGCATCTTTTTATGACTCTCCAGTCTAATACATGTGCATATCAATCTTGGGACTATATCTAGACTTAGAACTTAAATGCAACCATAGTCCAGCACTGGTCAGATCACAGACATCCCCAACCCCTCAGTTTAGTTCATCTTTAGCTCAGGGCCAACCAATTTCCTATGTGCATCTAAGGGGACCAGAAAAAGCTTCCAGAAGAAATTGAAAGACTCTGTGGCATACAGAAACTTACTTTTAGATTGTCATTTAATGGTCCCATCTTATCTGAACTAACAGGAAAGCAGAATGAAAGGCCTTTGATTCAGCTGCAAGGCTGATGTCTGCCTAGCAGGTCACACCCATTGGTTTCATTTTCTAGGAAAAGGAAAGACCCTAAGAGGATCGTCTTAAGGTTGTTTGTTTGTTTTTTTTTTTTTTAAGATTTTATTTATTCATTTGACAGACCGAAACACAGCTAGAGAGGGAACACAAGCAGGGGGAGTGAGAGAGGGAGAAGTAGGCTTCCACCCGAGCAGGAAGCCCTATGTGGGACTCTATCCTCCGGGATCATGACCTGAGCCAAAGGCAGTCGCTTTACCAACGGAGCCACCCAGGCGCCCCATCTGAACGATTTTTTAATGAGGCAACATTGGATTTGTTCTCAAAACTTGGCTTAATGAAGGCAAGAGTTAACAGCTGCTTCATTGATAACTGCTGTCATCACTGTTAACCAGTCACCTGGAATTGGAAAATACTTTGAAGAAAAATGTAAGAAAAGCTCTAACGATATTGATTTAAATACCTAAAGTTGAAAACAAAAGTGCCGATTCCTGCAGACTATGATTGTAACGTTCTGACATATAGTCCGAATATATGAGTTCTGCACTAATATTAATACCTTCTGTTCGCCTTCTACTCTCAGGCACGCTCTGCAGGATTCCAGCCCCAAGTAAAGTATCCACGTGGCCCCAACCTGTCCTGCCTTATCCTAGCCCTAAGAACAAAAGAGCTCGCGCTCCCGCGGCGTGCACACACTCCGCCCTCCCTAGTTTCCCCCACGCTCCAGCGATGGAGCCCTTCTGAAGGCGACCTCCAACCATTCCACGACTCTCCATCTCTCCCCCTCCTCGGATCCCAGCTCGGGCTCCCTACTAACTTCTTTTGCCAATCGGTTTCTGAGGTGTGTGCCGGGGCGGGCACCTGGAGGGATGGGGAGTGGCTGGACGGGGCTGAGGAAATGCCACCGGAGACCCATAAATCTGGGCACTGCCCGGTTAGGTCAGGGCAGCTGGGGCAGCCCGGGCCGAGCGTCAAGAGAGGAACCTTCGCCCAGCACCCCCACGTCGGCAGCAGCAGGTGGTGGCCGGCAGCCCCGGGGGCTGGGAGGAAGGTGCCGGGCGCTCCCGGGGCGGGCCTTGCCGCCTGGCCACCTCCCCATTGGCCCGCGCAGAGTGTGGAAGCCGCGAGTTTATGTACGTGTCCTTCCGCCGCAGAATGTAGTCCCCCCTAAAGGGCGGCCGGCCGGCGTCTCGGGCGCCTCGGCGCTCCTTCCTAAAGGAGACTGTCTCACGCGGAGGGGCGGGGCCCGGCGAGCTGGGCGCCAGGATTGGGTGCGGGGCGGGGCGGCGGAGGGATTGCGGCGGCCGCAGCCTGGATAAGCGCGGAGCTCGGGCGGCGGGCTCGCGCACAGACGCGACGCGCTGCGGGCATCGATCTCGTCCAGCGGTGGCAGTGCAGCTCTAGCGGGACCGCGCGGGAGGTGAGCAGCGCGGAGGCCGGGCCGTCCGTCCCCACTGGGCTCGGCGCGGGCCCCGGGCATCTCGCAGCCGGCCGGAGTCGGCACAGAGGAGAAGGGCAGCTCGCGCGGCGGGCCTGCTGTGCGGCGCTCCCGGACCCGCGGCTGCTGGCTCTTCCCCCGCCGGCCTCTCCTTCCCCGTGCGCACCCCGTCCTGGCCGTATCCCCGAGTCTTACCTCCATCCCCGCCTCCCCGGGTCCTTCCTCTCGCCCCTCCCCCCCGCGGCCCCTTAGCGCTGCGCCATCCCCCTGCCCGTCCTCAGCCCGCCCGCGGCCCCCTCCTCGTGATGCTTTCCCTGTAGCCGCTCCCCGAAGCCCGTCCTCCAGCGCCCGTCCCCCGTGCCGCCCCCATTCAGCGTCCGTGCTCT
>PITA01001245.1:168575-206786 GCA_004023965.1 Spilogale gracilis | reverse complement strand
CCCAGGCGCCCCGATTTTTTTTTTTTTTTTTTAAAGAAATCTGCTTGTAGAGCCCTTGCATTATGAGTGCGGTGTCAAACTTTCTACAAGTTTTAGCTGAGGAACGACTTGGTACAGGAGCACTTCGGTACAAACCCAAATGAACATTGCCATCGAGGGAGAAATTGTGAATGAAACACTATTGTGATAGTTATATAGCTCATCACACGAATTTGGAAATGTTTCTGTTTATACTGTTTACAGGACATTTTTGTTTTGTTTTTTTTTTAAAGATTTTATTTATGTATTTGACAGAGAGAAACACAGCCAGGGAGGGAACGCAAGCAGGGGGAGTGAGAGAGGGAGAAGCAGGCTTCCTGCCTTGCAGGGAGCCTGATGCAGGGCTCATCCCGGGTCTCCAGGATCATGACCTGAGCCGAAGGCAGTCGCTTAACTAACTGAGCCACCCAGGTGCCCCTCTTTTCAGGAAATTTTTGTTTTCTGTGCTTATTTGGATATTAGAAATAGTTAGGAACCAGAGTACAGCACTTCCCAGAAAATCTTACTAGGTGAGCAACTTACATCCTAAGATTTTGCTATTGGTGGGAAGCCATAAAAATAAGGCCAGGAATCTAATTCCAAAATTTGTTAGGGATATTGATATTGAAAAGTTTTGGACTAAAAGCCTGATGGTCAGCATTTTTTTTCTTCTTTCCGAAATTAAAAGTTTTCCATGATCAGTAGGCTATAAAATATTTTTTGGTTAGTGAGACAAAGCATCTTTCTATATTTTATCCTATGTTCTAAGACATTTAAGTACATTATAAAAAACCAAACTAAAGACCACTTTGATCTGGAATATTTTATACCTGATATATATATATATATATAAAATACTGAACTTATAGTGGAGTTTTATTTTTACTTTAACGACAAGTCTGGACAGAAGTAGGTGTGGTTCATACATAGTCTTGCCATCTGGAATGTGGCCCAAGGTTGGCTCGTGACCCATACACAGCCTGTCTCACCCTGGCCAAGTGGTTTGGTTAAATTCTTAGCATTCAGTTATTTTAGCTTTGGGGGATTAGGACTGGTTAAGTTCGTTTAGGCTGCAGTAACATTTTTAAAAATGTGGATATTAAGACCATCAATTACCTGTGTTCTACTTTGTTACTAAAGAAAATCTATGGAAAGGAAAAACAAGTTATTTCCAGAATATAAAAGTTACTGGAATGATTTTAAAAATTTGGAATAAATTTACAAATCATTTATTTTGAGCTTTCTTGCTAATTACAACAAATCTGGTTATTTTATCTGATTTGCCTCAGAACCACTTTGTAACAGTTTTACCACAAAATGTCATAAATGAGGGATTTGGTGTCTGATATACCAAGAATATTGTTTTAGAGCCCCCCCCCCTTTTTTAAAGATTTTATTTATTTGACAGAGAGAAACACAGCCAGAGAGGGAACCCAAGCAGGGGAAGTGAGAGAGGGAGAAGCAGACTTCCCGCCGAGCAGGGAGCCCGATGTGGGACTCGATCCCGGGTCACCGGGATCATGACCTGAGCCGAAGGCAGTTAGTTGCTTAACCAACTGAGCCATGCAGGCGCCCCTAGAGCCCTTTTTTTTTGTACTCTTTCCCACTTCTGTATTCCATGGGCCTTAATAAGATGCTTTCAATCTATTATGAACTTTTTAAAAAACATTTTATTTATTTATTTGACGAGATGACAAGAGAAGGAACACAAGCAGAGGAAGTGGGAGAGAGAGAAGCAGGCTCTCTACTGAGCAGGGAGCCCGATACTGGTCTTGATCCGAGGACCCTGAGATTGTGACCCGAGCCACCCAGGCGCCCCTCTGTTAATGAACTTTTTTCATCTACTGGTCAGGTGATCCTTCTTGTTCTTGGAAATGTTTTATATAAAGCCCAGCAGTCCTATTATAGTTATAGTCCTGCTATAGTTAGGTAAAAGTTGAATTTTCTTTTCTGGATATTGAAGGTGTGATCATTTGCAGAATAAGATGAACAGATTCTGTAGGTTCTTCAAATACTTAAGAATTATCAGAAAAATACTGATCTCATTTACACCTCAAAGGCAACCTGGCTCAGGGCATCGGCTGGTGAATTGCATGGCTGTGCCACTCTGGTTCATGCCAGTGAACTTGGGTTTCTCTTTCCAAGTGCATTCAATGCTTTCTTTTATATAGATCTGCCTTAAGCAGCATTCGGTTGTTAAATGACAATTACTTGTTTAAATAACCCAGATTTAGATTATTTTCAGGATTCTCTGGCTCAACTTTTAATGCTTGAAACTGCAGAACATTATTTTTTTTTTAAGATTTTATTTATTTATTTGACAGAGATAGCGAGAGAGGGAACAGAAGCCTGAGGAGTGGGAGAGGGAGAAGCAGGACCCTGGGATCATGACCTGAGCCAAAGCTTAATGACTGAGCCTCCCAGGCGCCCCAGAACATTTTTTGAGTACTGAGTTACCTCACCAATTCAAACTAATTGGAGGAGAAGGGAAGGCAGTTTGATAGAACTATTTTCATAAATGTATGAAGTGATTTGTAATTAGAAGCACTCTGTATACCTGTACTACATAAAAAGTTCTTACAAGTTTATACCCAGGATAATCTCTGTGTAATTAATAAACTGGATAAACTCATTTTTTCACATGTACCCTAAAGAGCTTGAATTCCCGATTTGTAGACACGGAAATGATATTTACAATGCCAGAATTTGGTTCAGTCTTCTTTGAATTCGAAATTATGTAATTAAAAGTTAATATAATAAAGATCCTCATCTGATACACTGCATGGTTTGAAGAACTTTCTGTGTTTATGACTGGTTATTTCTTCCTAAATTATGTGTAGAAAAACCAGTTTTCTATTTTTGATAAGTAAGATTAAAATGACTTTTATCTCCTTGTGGAATATCATTTAGTCCTTAAAGCTGTTTCTTAATCATTGGGTGGTAATTTCAGGAGTAGGGCCTTTTCTTTAACGTGAGAGGGAATGTTTTATATAGTTTAACATTTTAGTTTATTATAATACACAGAATGTTCAGCTGTACTTCAGCCCACAGGGACTCTCATTAAAAAACGTTGACGCAAAGATTGTGCTAATATTTTAAATGCCTGGTGAATTATCTAGAAATCAAAACTCTGGCGGCAGCTGACTGATAACACATTAGATGTGGTTTATCTCTTACGGGTGATATGACTGGACGGGAACCTCATCCAGCTAAGGTCAGCCAGACCCTTAGAAGAAGGCAGATTTGTTTGCAGGGGTCTGCACTGAGAGAGTAGAAAGGGATGTGTCTCTGTGTTTGTGTGGACCCTTCCCCACCTTGCCTAAAATTCTTATTTCATGGTGGCTGGAAACACGAAACCAAGACACTGCGGTTTAAATGTTGTCGAATCCCTGGTTTGATAGAACCCTGAGTATTGACCTTCAGCGTAGCTGGCAAAGTTAAAAAAATCAAGGTATTTGTGATAAGCGCCTTCAGTGTGATTGACTGTTATATATTTAGACTTTGTGTACATTCCAGTAGGTAATTGATTTAATAAATATACGTTCCAGTGTTTAAAGGAACCAACAGTCATTTTGCTGGGGATGAAAGGCATATTAGCGTTGGTGGAAGTAGATTTTTTTTTTTTTTTTAAGATTTTATTTATTTGACAGAGAGAAACACAGCCAGAGAGGGAACAGAAGCAGGGGGAGGGAGAGAGGGAGAAGCAGGCTTCCCGCTGAGCAGGGAACCTGACGTGGGACTCGATCCTGGGTCTCCAGGATCATGACCTGAGCCGAAGGCAGTCGCTTAACCAACTGCTGGGTCTCCGGGATCATGGCCTGAGCCGAAGGCAGTCGCCCAACCAACTGAGCCACCCAGGCGCCCGGAAGCATATTTTTAAGTCGTTCTGGTGTATGTGCCACCTGTATATGTTACTTTCGTTCTGAGTGTGGATAGCTGATGACTTCATTCGTCTGTAACTCCGGTCTCGTAATATTCTTCTCTGGATTGACTATTTGAGAAAGTAGTTCGGTGGGAGTTGTAGTGTATTATTTCTTGTGGCTCTAAGAATGAAAGCATTTTACCTAGGAGAACGTAAAAGTGGATTTAAGGTCCTTGAAATTTTTTTTTTTTAATGTGTCTCTTGAGGACATCTTTTTATCTCTTTTCTGTTTCTTAAAATCTTCCTTAAGCTAATTAGTATGTTTTCTGGACTTCTTGACTGTGGTAAAACATGATGAACTTGCTTTCAGCTTTGTTTTTAATCATTACTGAAGAATAAGGCAGACGGTATTGTGTTAGTTTCAGGTGTGTGCTTCCGGCTTCTCAGGACGAAGTCTGCAACTAAACTGTGTGCTTGCCTCGCAGAAGCTGGCCCCCCACAGGCTGTGTGAATGGGTGTGTGTTTAAGAGTCAGACTTGAGGTAGTGGAATTGTTGCTTTCACTATGTTTTGACTAAATAGTGTGTGCTTTTCTGATACCCGCCTATGGTCACTTGTTTGCTTAGTTTGAGGTTTCTGGCCTCAGATATCTTTTCTAGGGGAGGGTGAAAGATTTGGGATGAGGGGTTTGGATAGAAGTAATTCAATCAAAGTTAATAAAAAAAGGCCTCTTCTTGTTTTTATTTTTGTTGTGTGTGTCCAGGATTTAGAAGAATTCTGCTTTAAGTTTTGCATCAATCATTTGACAGAAGTTACACAGACTGCAGCATTTTGGCAAATGGATGGCCCTCTGCTAAAGGAATTCATTGCTAAAGCCAGTAAATGTGGAGCCTTTAAGAACTGAAGCCCAAGGCTGCTGGGTTTTGTGAGTGCTCTGGGGCAGGGGTGATGGTGCATCCTTTGTGCTCTACGGGCGATGTAATTTTGCGGGTAAAAACCCGTCAGGTTTTTTTTTTTCCCCCCATATCTGAGACACACTTCTCTGTGTAGGAATATATGAAGGAGGTACAGCTTTTCCTGATTGCATTTTGAACAACTCTTGTATCCAGATACGTATATTTTAAATGTGACCTTAATTTGGCTGGAACATTGTAAAGGGGTCAAAGTTTAACTGGTTGGTTGTTGTTTTGTTTTGTTTTGTTTTGTTTTTGATTAGAAGAACTTCTGAACTTGGAGAGAGGAAGTCTGTGGTAATTCTCCTGGTTCCCATATTGACAGCCCTTTGACATCAGGAATTGGGACAGTTTGTGAATTGTGGGGTAGTCATAGAGGCCCCACCATGAATTAAAGATGCTGACTTTTGGGGCTTGGTGAAATGCTGCATTAGTTGCTAATTCAGTAGCCATACTGTGAAGGCATAGTTAAGATAGTTGGAGGCTTTTGTGTTTGCACTACTGAGGACCTTTTTTAACTCACGGTGTTGTTTCAAAATAGTAATCAGTTTAATGTGAGTTAAACCTATTGAGATGCTGATAATGTAAAGGTAAACTTCTAGGCCAAGACTTCTTTCAGACTTAAGCACAGAAAGAGTAGTAATTTAGGACTACCTGTGAAAAGTTGATCATGAAAGAAATTTTGTTTGGACAAAGGTCAGTCTTTTATAAATTAGAATCTCCGCTATGATCCAACAGTGTTTTATTTTATTAAGACAAAGTGTGAGCACTGAAGTTTAAATTGCTTCCCCCAACCATTTCCCTCTGTAAATGCTCATGATAAGAGGAAAATAATGACATACTCAGTATACTCTTGCCTTCCTAAATCACAGCGGTTAGATCATCAGATCTGCTACATCAGACTCAGAGAAGTGATTCTTAAAACCACCTTTCTGGCAGGACTTCTTGGGATTTGTTTTAGCTCTTTTATCTAGGCCAAGTATCATAAATTCGCTTATTTGTAACGTTAGCAGCTCTCATTTAGACTTCATCTTTTAATTTAACTTCCAAAAAGGGTCAAAATCACAATTTTCCTGAAAAGATCCAACTTAAAAAGGGGCTTTTCAGTTTGGTTTTGTGTTTTGTTTTGTTTTGGTCTGCTTATGAAAAGTGATTTTGGGAAGAAGAGTGGTGAGCTCTGGGTTTTATCAGTGCATCCATTGCGCTCGCTGTGAGAACGACGCCTGTTCTGCTCTCTGGCCCACGGACTCATTTCCATTTGTCGGTGCTCCCTAGTGAACTCTTTCCTGCTTGGAAGTTCCCTCATCTGAACTTGGAGCCTAAATACATTTTCAGAGCCAGATTAACAGGAGGGTAAAGATATGCTGCAGCTGCTATTTTTAGCAGAGTTTCAATGTGGGGGGGGGGGAGCGAGGGCTCAGAGAGGGCAGTTCACTGGGAAGTGAGCTAATTACACACCTGGCCGTCCCAGTCCCCTTTTCTTGACCATGTCACAGGTGATTGAAGCCCCGTCAATTATTAGATTAGAATTAGTTCTGCAATATGATAGAATTTTCCTTACTCGATTGATAAGTGCACATTAATTTGATTATTAACTATGATGGATAATGTTTGTGACAGTCACCGTTCCGTAGGCTTATGGTCTGGACAAACAAGAACTTCAGTGTGTTTGCTCTTGCTCTTACTTGAAAAAAAAATTTTTTAAAAAAGCACAAATTAAAGTAGATCCATTTCAATAGATTGTTCACTCATTCTACAAATATTTACTAAAGTTCCTTATATAGGTGAAGAACCACTTCTCATAGTAGATTACTGAGTGATTTGTATGAGTATGTAGTGAAGAAAATGGGAATAAGGCCTTTGAAAAGTACTTGAGTATCTTTTTTTTAATACACTCTTTATTTTTCTACTTGGTTTTATTGTTAATCATAGCAGGAAATGACAACTGTTCTTTGAATTGTTTTTTTCATCTGATGTAATAATGAAAGCCAAAGTATTCATATTTCTTAAGCTAGCCCTAAATGTATCCTTGAACTTCTTACTGGAACAATGTTTGATACTCTGGTATATAGGCTGTATTTATGTAATGTTTAGAATGATATATTAATAAATAATCTGTTAAGACATGTGTAGGGTTGTTTTTCCCCCTCAAAAATCAGTAACGTGCAGCCTTAAAAGGGAAGGAAGTTCTGGCTCATGCTGCCTGGACGAACCTTGAGGACATTATGCTGAGTGACGTTCGCCAGTCGCAGAAGGACAGGTACTGAATGACCCAGCCATGGGAGGTAAGAAAGAAAGTAGCCTGATTCTCGGAGACAGAAAGCAGAATGCTGGTTTCCAGTCTGGAGGTAGGAGAGAGGACTTGAAGAGTTAATGTTTAATGGATTCGGAGTTTTGGTTTTGCAAGCTATAAAGAGCTCTGGAGATGGATGGTGGTGATGACTAGCCAGCCGTGTGAGTGCGCTTCCTGCCGCTGAGCTGTGCACTTAAACGTGCTGTTAGCGTGGTAAATTTCATGTTATGCGTATTTTGCTGCAAATCAGTACTATGATTCTTAGCAGGTTTCAAGCTAAAAATAGGTACTGCAATGAACATGTCACCTGTTTCTCAATTGTGTCCCCTCCTCGCAGAGAAATCCTATGGTTTTATTCCTACTGGAAGATAACACGACTGAACTGTCATAGCAGAAAAATGTATCCGGATCTTGTACTTACATGTGATGGGAAGGACATGGTCCCTGTCCTCAAGGAACATGTAAGTTATTAGGAGAGAGAGGTTTAGGAATTAACACAAAAACATTTATAAACAACTTTTCATAATGGGCAGTGAGAGAAAACTTAACAGGTTAATAAGAAAAGCAGATGCTCTGAAGGTAGTGTTCTGCAGCGTAGGGAAAGATAAAGTGTTCTCGCTCATTCCAAAAGAGCAGGTAAATGGCACAAGCAAAAGCTTGGAGGTGGGGCTGATGAGCCTTCCAGAACTTACCCTAAGCTAGTTTGTTTAGAACGGAGAACATTAGCCAGGGCCCATTAGGAGACGCGGGCAAGGAGGGTGTGTGTGTGCATTTCTTTTTATGGTGGCAGACACTGTGCCCTGTTCCACGCCCACAGGCTAGGCAGGCAGATTAAATAATGTGATGGAAGCTTCTCAGGAGGAAGTGACCTAGCAAGCACAAGCCCAGGCCCGTTTCTGTAGTTCGCCTGGGCTCTGCCTGCTTTATGACCGCCACACACGTGTTGCCCCGTCACCCCAAGTCACCTACCAGGGTAGGAACGACTGATTAAACTTGAAGGTAAAGGGAGGGACACAGGTTTTCTTTGAAGTGGCGTTAAAATTCAGATAAACTTTGCTCTAAGATATACTCTGAGGGGAGGAAGTCCAAGTTACGGTAATCAGCTGGGCCAGGAGAACATTCAGTGCACCTGGGAGGGACTCTTGGCATCTGTTTCTACTTCCAGAATTCTTTATTGTGGTAAAACATACATAAATTTACCATTTTAACCAGTTTTAAGTGTATGATTCAGTGTTTTTTTTTTTTTAAGAATTGAAGTATAATTGACATTAATTAGGTTTTTAACGAGTAATTCAACAATTGTGTACACTATGAAATGCTCACCGTGGTGAGCGTAGTTGCCATCTGTTATCACACAGTGATTACAGTACTATTGGCCGTACTCCCTCTGCTGTACTCATTAGCCCCATAACTTATAACTGGAAGTTTATACCTCTTAATGCTCATCGCCTGTTTTGCCTGTCTCCCACCCCCCCTTCCCTCTGGCAACCACTAGTTTGTTCTCCTTGAGTCTTCTGTTATTGTTGTTTGTTCATTTTTGTTTTTTAGTTTCTACATACAAGTGAAATCATATGGTATTTCTCTTTCTCTGACTTATTCCACCTAACATAATACCCTCTAGGTCCATCCATGTTTCCAAATGACAAGATTTCATTCCTTTTTTTTTATGGCTGGGTAATACCCCTCTGTGTTTGTGTGTGTGTGCATGTGTGCACTTATACACATGTATGTATTTTATCTTCTTTATCCATTCGTCTCCCAAGGGATACTTAGGTCACCTTCATAGCTCAGCTATTGTAAATAATGCTGCAGTAAGTATAGGGGTGCAGGGTGCCTGGGTGGCTCAGAGGGTTAAGCTTCTGCCTTCGGCTCAGTTCATGATCTCAGGATCCTGGGATCGAGTCCCACATCAGGCTCTCTGCTTAGCAGGGAGCCTGCCTCCCCCCTCTCTGCCTACTTGTGTTCTCTCTCTCTGTCAAATAAGTAAAAAAAAGTCTTTAAAAAAAAAAGTAGGGGTGCATACATCTTTTGAAGTTAGTGTTTTAGTTTTCCTTGGGTAAATACCCAGTAGTGGAATTACTGGATTGTGCGGTACTTTTATTTTTAGTTGTTGGAGGGACCTCCATGCTGTTTTCTGTAGTGGCTGCACCAGTTTACATTCCCACCAGCAGTGTTTGAGGCTTCCCTTTCCTCCACCGCCTCCCCAGCACTTACTATGTCTTGTCTTTTGGACACTAGCCATGCTGACAGGTGTGAGGTGATACCTCACCGCATTTCCTGGATGCCGAGTGATGTTGCGCATCTCTTCATGTGTCTGTTAGCTGTCTGTATGCCTTTTTTTTGAGAAGTATCTATGCAGGTCCTCTGCCCATTTTTTTCATCATATTATTTGTCTTTTGGGTGTTATTTGGGTATTAACCCCTTATCAGAGATAGCATTTGCAGATATCTTCTTAAGCTCAGTAGGTTGCCTTTTCATTTTGCTGATGATTTCCATTGCAGTGCAAAAGCTTCTTAGTTTGACATAGTCCCATTAGTTTATTTTTGCTTTTGTTTCCCTTGCATGAGGAGACAGAGCCAGAAAAATAATGTCTCAGAGATTACTGCCTATGTTCTCTTCTAGTTGTATGGTTCTTGGTTTCACATTTAGGTCATTTAATCCATTTTGAGTTCTTTTTTTTTTTTTTTTAAAGATTTTATTTATTTGACAGAGAGAAACACAGCCAGAGAGGGAACACAAGCAGGGGGAGTGAGAGAGGGAGAAGCAGGCTTCCCGCCGAACAGGGAGCCCGATGTGGGACTCGATCCCGGCTGTCCGGGATCATGACCTGAGCCGAAGGCAATCGCTTAACCAACTGAGCCACCCAGGCGCCCCGAGTTCATTTTTATGTATGTTGTGAGAAAGTGGCCCAGTTTTAATCTTTGTTTGTAAAGTTTTCCCAATACCATTTATTGAGGAGCCTGTCTTTTCCCCCATTATATTTTTGCCTCCTTTGTCATAGATTGGCAGACCGTAAGAGCATGGGTTTATTTCTGGGCTGTCCGTTCCATCCCATTGAGCTATGTGTCTGTTTTTGTGCCCAATACTGTTTTGATTACCGTAGCTCCGCAGTATATTTTGAAATACTGGATTGTGCTGCCTCTAGCTTTGTTCTTCTTCCTCAAGATTGCTTTGGCTAGTTGGTGTCTTTTTTGATTCCATACACATTTTAGGATTGTTTCTTCTAGTTCTGGGATTGCATTAAATCTGCAGATTGCTTTGGGTAGTATGGATATTTTGATAATATTAATTCTTCCAGTGCATGAGTTGGCTTAGAATTTTTTGTATAAATCTAATTTTGTATTTGTCATTTGTAACTTGTCCTTTCATTGATGATTTTGAGTCTTTTTTTTTCTTGATGACTCAGCCAAAGTTTTACAGTTTTGTTTGCTTTTCAAAGAACCAGCTCTTAGTCTCATCGATCTTTTCTTTTCTTTTTTCCTTTCTTTTCTTTTCTCTTTTTTTTTCTCCTTGTCTCTTTCATTTATTTCTGCTCTGGTCTTTATTATTTTCTTCCTTTAGCTAAGTTTGGACTTTGTTCTTCTTTTTCTGGCTCCATTAGAAGTAGAGTTAAATTGTTTGAGATTTTTCTTGTTTCTTGAGGTAGGCCCATATCGCTATAAATGTCCTTCTTAGAAGTGCTTTTTCTGTGTCCCAAAGATTTTGAATTGTCATGTTTTCATTTTCATTTGTCCCAGGATATTTTTTTCTCTTTGATTTTTTTGTTGACACATTGAATGTTTAGTAACACGTTATTTAGCCATGTTTGTATTTCTTCCACTTTTTTTTTTTTTAAGATTTTATTTATTTGACGGAGAGAAACACAGCTAGAGAGGGAACACAAGCAGGGGGAGCGAGAGAGGGAGAAGCAGGCTTCCCGCTGGGCAGGGAACCCGATGTGGGTCTCGATCCCAGATCTCTGGAATCATGACCTGAGCCGAAGGCAGTCACTTAAACAACTGAGCCACCGAGGCGCTGTTTCTACCACTTTTCTTGTAATTGATTTCTAGTTTCATATGGCTGGATAAGACAGATGATATAATTTCAGTCTTCCTAAATTTATGAAGACTTGTTTTGTGGCCTATTATGTGTATTGAATGTGCAATCTGTGGTTTTACATGGGCTGTATATATGTATCTGTTGGTGTCATGTATCATTCAAAGCCCCAGTTTCCTTACTGATTTTCTGTGTCAGTGATCCATTGATATAAGTAGGGTGTTAAAGCCCCCTACTATTATTGTATTACTATCAACTTTTCCCTTTGTGTCTGCTAATATTTGCTTTATATGCTTAAGTAGTCCTGTGTTAGATATATAAATAATGCTATATCTTCTTAGAGGAGTGATCCCTTTATCCTATGTAATGACCTTTTTTGGTCTCTGGTTAGTCTTTGTTTTAAAGTCTATTTTATTTGATACCAGTAGACTTAACCCTTGCTTTTTTTTTCACTTTTTTTTCACTCTCATTTGCAATGTGTGTATTTTCCTATCCCTTCACCCTCTTTGTCTTTAGGTCTGAAGTGAGTCTCCTATAGGCAGCATATAGGTGGGTCCTGTTTTTTTATCCATTCACTCAGTGTCTTTTGAGTGAAGCATTTAGTGCATTTACATTTAAAGTAATCAATGATAGATATATATTCATTGCCATTTTTATTTATTTTTAAATTTATTTATTTATTTGATAGAAACACAGCGAGAGAGGGAGCACAAGCAGGGGGAGTGAGAGAAGGAGAAGCAGGCCTCCCGCTGAGCAGGGAGCCCGATGCGGGGCTTGATCCCTGGTCCCTGGGATCATGACCTGAGCCCAAGGCAGTTGCTAACTGAGCCACCCAGGCACTCCACATTGCCATTTTTAAAATTGTTTTCTAGTTTTTGAGTTCTGTTTTTTTTCTTCTCCTGTTCTTTTTCCTTGGGTTTCTTGGCTATTTTTAGTGTCATGCTCGACTTCCAGTCTCTTTACTATTTTTTGTATTTATTATAGGTTTTTGGTTTGTGTGTGGTTACCATGGGGTTCCTATGTAACATACTATGTGTATAGCAGTCAATTAAGTTCAAACACATTGTAAAAGCACATTAAATTTTTATTCCTTCCATGTTTTATAGATGTCACATTTTATGTTTTTATTTTGTGTATTCTTTGATAGTTTCTGTATATAAATTAAACCTCCCCTTCACTCCTTTTTGTCCATGATGCCCCTACCATTTGTGAGGAGTCATAGCTGGGGTTTAGTTCCCGATGGTGCCTGTACCCCTCCTTACGTGGCCTTATCTCCAGGTCTAGCTGTGGAAGGCCTGTTCTGCCGTCTTAGGGTGGTTTTCAGAGTGAGTTGCAGTACGTGTAGTTGTTGTCTCACCACAGGGGCAGGAGGTGAGTTTGGGATCTTTTCTAGCCCACCATCTTTTGGGACTCCATCCTGTAGTTTCTTAAATGCCCAAGTAATTCTGATGTGCAGCTGAATTTGAAAACCACTAGATTTTTTTGTCCCTTAGGTCATTATGATTTCAGCTAGGGTTGCCATTAAAACAGGAATGGGCATATTCTTTTTCACCTATACCATGTTCCTTCAGTGGTATTTTTTGAGTACTGTTACATGATAGACACCATGCTGGGGACCTGGAAAAAACGTATTTTGAAATACAGGATTATTGTGAATCTTAAAGTACTATGATAAAAAAATCAGAAATGTGAATGTGAGGTTTTCAGAGATCATACGTGGTGGTGCATAAAAATCCACGTTGTGGGGCGCCTGGGTGGCTCAGTTGGTTAAGCGACTGTCTTCGGCTCAGGTCATGATCCCGGAGACCTGGGATCGGGCCCCACATCGGGCTCCCTGCTCGGCGGGAAGCCTGCTTCTCCCTCTCTCACTCCCCCTGCTTGTGTTCCCTCTCTGGCTGTGTTTCTCTCTGTCAAATAAATAAATAAAATCTTTAAAAAAAAAAAAAAATCCACGTTGTATATTGTTAGCTTGAGAAAAATCTTTTAAGATTTTGTTTATTTAGAGAGAGAGGAGAGGAGAGACACACACAAGTGGACTCTGCACTCAGTGGAACCTGATGTGGGACTCCATCTCACAACCGTGAGATCATGACCTGAGCCAAAAACAGGAGTCGGGGGTGCCTGGGTGGCTCAGTGGGTTAAAGCCTCTGCCTTTGGCCCAGGTCATGATCTCAGGATCCTGGGATCGAGGCCCGCATCGGGCTCTCTGCTCGGCGGGGAGCCTGCTTCCTTCTCTCTCTGCCTAATTGTGATCTCTCTCTGTCAAATAAATAAAATATTAAAAAAAAAAAAGTCAGCTGTTCAACTAACTGAGCCACCCTGGTACCCCTGGTTTTTCATTCTTGCATGTTTCCACTGATGTTCAAAGAATTGTTATAAATTTAAATGTTTATTTTAAAGCTGATGTATGCCCATGTACTGATAGTAGTTGAAAAGAAATTTAAAAAGCAGACTTCATGATGACCAGTATATTTGGTCAAATTTATTCTATCTGTCATTATAAACTGGAACTAGTCTCAAAGGATAAGAACAGCTGATGCAATTATTCAACATTTACTGAGCATTCTAGGTGCTGGTAAAGTATTGGGAGTAAAACAATGAAATGTATAAAACAGTAAAAAAATGTTTTTGCCCTCAGAGAGCTTACACCATACCAGTAGGTGATGTAAGATACATGGGTTACCCTGGGAAGAGACAGGAAGGGAAAAGTACTCTGTTGGAATGGGTGGTAGAACTGGTATAATGAGATCTGCAGGAGGAACAGGCACAGAAAGGTAAAAGAGCAGTGAAGGCTTCACAGCAAGATGAGCAAAGGCCCTGGGGAGCCTGTACCTCCAGAAGCACCTTGTGTGTTACTGGAATCAATGTAGATCACTGGAGTGGGGGGGGGGGTCCACCAGCTGCCAGAGAGAGGATTTTCAGTGCGCAGGGTGGAAGAGTTGGGAGGTTGTGATCCAGTTTACTCAAGTAAAACCTAAGAAACATTTTATTGGAGAGCAGGAGGGAGGCAGGATCAAATGCAATGTCGATCAGCAAGAATGGTTAAGAGTTGATGGGGACTGAAGAGGAACAAAAGAGACCTAGTTTTAAAGATGTGTGGCCTCCACAGGTCAGGTCTTCAGTGTGCAGCCTGCTTGCAGCTGAGCCTCATTCCTGGTTTAGGAAATGGTAATCCTTAGAAGACACAGAAGATACTGAAGTAGAACTTGACCTTACATCTCTGTCTTCTTGGAGAAAGTACATGGTTTGGTTTAAGTTCTGAAGTACTTCAATCTCTGCCTTCAGTTGCTGCTGCCTTTCTTCATGTTGATGGATTTTTTTCTGTATTGCTATGATGAAAAGAAATTTCAGGTTAGTGTACTGTTTTATAAACAATGTACTGTTTCTAGCCTCTTTCACTTGCAAGTGCATAACACACACTGTTGTGCCCCAAATGAAGAGAATCTAGGGCCTTGTGAGCAGGAACTGGTCTTTTATGCCTTTGCTTCCTCTTCAAATTCAGGATAGAATTCTAGTTTTTATCAGATAAAGCCAGTCAGTATATCTTTGAGAATCAGAAGCAGAGACTGGATGTATAACCTTCATGCTACACTACACCCATTTTTTGAGCGATAATACATGGAAAGCGCATGTGGGGTTAGAATATCAAGGATAAAGGTAAATCCTTCATGAAAATGCATCCAATTTTTAATGTGGAAACTTAGGAAGAAGATACTTTAATTAGGCTTTATAAATAATAGTATTACCCAGTGACAGTGTCATTTTTTTGAAAATTTCAAAGTCGAATATTAAAACACACATAATCAGCTTTCTCTAGAATACCTGTAGTTAACTTTCTGGAACATGAGAACTGAGCAACAGTAAGTAAGAGAGTCTGTATTAGTAGGGATGTGAAGTTAGGCCTTTTAAAAGTTGGTTCTAATGCAATTCCAAATCGTGTCTCCTGGTGTCCCACTCCCCCCAAGTACTGCACTGTAATGTTTATCCTCCCAGCTAACCCATGCATTTAATGGAAACGTGAATTTTATATGAAAGAAAAGTAACACAGATGAAGGTCCCCTACAAAATAAGGCTTCTTAGAAAAAGATTTTAAAGGCTGCTTTTAAAAAATATGTGGATACTTGCATTAGCAGTGAATAGATATTCTTAAGAGACTGTTAAAGGATAGGCTGATTATAAATGTAATACAAAGTCTGAATGGAGAGTGGGGAGCTGTTCACACCCAGTTCTTTGTCCCACTCTGGCGGGATGTGCAGTGCACAGCCTGACCAGCTGTATGACAGCCTGATAGAGAAGTCACATCAGACTTATCCGTAAGTGGATATTTAGCTGATTTTGAAAGCATCTTAATGGTGGGAGGACCTACTTACTGAATGGTTGAGGTATTTATCATTAACATAGTGTCCCATTAGTTTCAGGTGTACAGTACAATTCAACAAAAACCTTTCTATAAAATATCAACCACTTAAGTCTCTGCCCCCACCAGGCTTGCTGTTTTTTCTTGCTTGCCCTTAGGATCAGTGAATTGCAATCCTCCTTCCCTCAGTTAGGTTGAAGATTAATATTGGAAGAACTAAAATTTGTATACATCAAATTAAGTGCGAGAGAGTCGAGCAGCAGTGTGGTCACGGCCTTGCCACGTCCCCAGCTCCTGCTGAGTCCTGACTGTGGGGCCCAACGACCTCTCATTTTGCAATCATTTAAAAAAGTAGAAACAAAACATTGAGTTTTTTTCTGATTACTAGGAATTCTATAGAAGATTGGGAAAATCGAATGCAGCACCGTCCAGCCACCTATAGAGAACTACTGTTCCCGTTTGGGTACATTTTCCCTGTGTGTGTGTGAGGGCTCCTATTGCTTTGTGGTGCGCTTTTTCATTTAGTAAGATGATGAGCATTCTGATTTTGATCACCTGAATAGCACTATGTTACTTCAATATATATAAATTATGCTGTTTGGTTCTAACTCACATACCTGCTTGAAAATTAACAAATGTGTCTTCAAACAATTTACAGTCAAAAAGTGAAGTCCCGATTTCTTCATAGTCTGTAGGGAGAAAATCATATTCAGTTTTAACTTTAATAACTGATACGGACAGAAAGCCCTTACAGACTAACCCCAGATAAGGAAAAGCACACAGAACAGTCCAGCCCTGTGCAGCATCCGTATCGGACTGCGGGAGCAGCAGTGTCCCTGGAAATGTGCATGCGGGAGGCCCGCGCACATGTGTTAACAAGCCCACCAGGGATTCTGAGGAGCACGGTCATGTCTCAGGTAAAGAGGAAATGAATGAAAGAATGTAATGAATGAATTTCTGGAAGTTTGCTTTTAATTTCACTTTTTGGTTTTGTCCTGTAGAAAATAATCCCTTTTGAATAATCATGTACTTTACACGGGTGTCTACAGAATAGACTGATAAATGCAGTTATTTTACAAGGAAAAGCTTGACAGAATTTTTAAGCTTACAGTGTAGGGTCCAAGAAAGCTAAGTGACCACATATCTGCATATACAAATGGAGCTTAAGCTTCCCAAAGACCTCCTTCTGAAAGGTCACATTAACTAAGTGAAGCATCAGACAAGACATTCCTCTTTTCTTCTTTATCAAAGAAGACATAAGGAATAGAATTTGGGTCAAATCAAAACTAACACGATGCCATTCAGAGATGTTGGCAATGAGCAGCGAGGGGCCGGGGCCTGCCTGCGGTCACTCTCAGCTGTGCACGGCCCTGGGCTGCTGGTGACTGAATTTATGAGTTTGTGAATTAACCCACATCCTGTTGATGCACAGAGGACTAGAGATCTGGGACAGTGAACTGTATGAAAGAATGAGAGAAAAGAAATTGCACAGAAAGAAAATGTGTACTTTTGGTTTGGTTTGTTTTGTAAGTAGGCTTGCGAGAAGTCTCTGGATGGAGAAATGTTGCTGTTTCGGTACCTGAATCAGAAGCAGTGTCACCCATGAGTCTTTCCTGAAGCAAATGAAGTTTGTCTAATATTTCTTCAAATAAATCATTAAGAAGCCCCGCTTCTTTACATTTCTTAAGAAAATCAATCTTCACAGTTGCATCTGAGAATAAGAACAGTTTAGGAGGAAATGGTCTTAGGGCAGCTCTCATAAATCCCTTTATGGTCATTTCTTCAGACCTTGCCTAGTGCAGGATGAACACAGTCAGTAGGATAATAAATATAGCACCTTTATCTTTTTAAAGATTTTATTTGTCAGAAGGAGAAGAAGGCCCCCCTTCTGAGCAAGGAGCCCAATGCAGGACTCGATCCCAGAACCCCAGCATCACGACCTGAGCCTAAGACAGCCGCGTAACGGACTGAGCCACCCAGGCATCCCAGCACCTTTATCTTTTATTGTAATTTCATCATACCTCATGTTTTCCTCACTGAAACAGTGTTACAAAAAGTGAAAATAAAAATTTCTCTGCTTAGACCAATTATCTGATTCAAGAGGATTTTCTAAAATAATAGCTCCCATCATTTTTTTCTGTCATGGTTACTGTATGTCATTATGGAATGTCTATCTCCCTGAAAAAAAGCGACAGTGAGTGGCTTCAGCTTCCTGGACCCCTTCCTGGGGCCACAGTATAAGTAGCAGCATGGGACTAGATTCTGAGCTCAGATAACCCTGGCTTCTAGACCAGGAAGTGTATCCTTTCTTAATACCAAAGAACAATGGACCATCCCCATCGAAATTACTTTGAGCTTGGGCTATGATAGAGTGGATAGTTATGATAAAAGGTTTCTATTCTTACCATTATTATAAGTCTAGACAAATAAAGTGGGATAACAACTTTGAAATAAATGGGTTCTTTTTTAAGTACTCTAGGTCATATCTGATATAAAATTTATAGCAAACCTGTGTGTCTGCCATCCTCGTCCTTCATTTGTTTTATGAGTCTATCTAATGTCAATGTTTCAGGTGGCTAGAGGGAGAGAAAAAATCATTACACTGATTTACTCTTGACATTTAATATTGTCTAAAATCAAAACCAGTCTTTTGTTGCATACAATTCAACGATATGCCTGTGGTGAAAATCATGCCCCATATTCACTGGTAGTTTACGTGCAAATTATGAAAATCACATATTAGGTAAGGCAGCTAAGAAATACTTGGGTTAGGTAAGGATGCTTTACTGCACCTCTGCCCATTTTAAGACCACAAGCACACTGTGGGCTCCGATACCACACTGGTACCAGGACATGTGTTATCGGAGCCATGGGACTGTCACCTGAAGGTCATGTGCTGGGATACCCAACACATCCAGCTTTGATATTCATCTCATTATGGTTCTGTTACCATTTCACCAGATATGGGGATGGTTAAAATAGGGAAGAAACTGATAATTACAATAAAATGAAGTCAAATTACCTGTACATGAATGTCTGCTGAGAGACGTTTCTTCCTTCCTCTTTTTCTTTTCACTCCTGAAAAATCAATTGAAAATATAAATCATGTAGAAACCAGAATCCATAAAGGAAAAGATTGATGCTTGACTACATAAAATCGAAAACTCTTATATGCTAAAGGTTATTACAAAGGTAAAAGATACAACTAACTTACACGAAATGTTTGCAACACATATGCACCAATTTTCAAAATATAAAAATCTTATAAATCAATATAAAAAAGACGAGTAGAAAAATACGCAAATAGGCAACCCTCTAGGAAGAGTTCCTTAAATAGAAAAACAGACTTGATCTATATATGTTTTCCTGTGATCCAAAGATAGAATACACTCAATTTTACTCATAAGTAAAGACATACAAAATAATAATTTTCCACCTGTCAGATTGACAAAGATGAAGGTGTTTAATGGTTGCAAGGATTGGGGTAATCGCATACTGTGGTGCAGCTTCTTTGGAAGAGAAAGCCAGTTATCACAGTTTCATTGCTTATACTTTTTGACCCAGCAATCTATATGAAGTTTTCCACATAGTACAGTTACATAAAGGCACAAAGATGAGAAAAATGTTACCTACACTATTTAATGTGAAGGAAAAAAGATGTTAGATATAACCTCAGTGTCCATGCAGAGAGTTCACTTGTAATTCCGCTATACAACTGAGTAACACAATGGGATATTATGCAGCCTTTCAAAAATGAGGTAGATACATCTGTACAGATAGATATGGAAGGACTATCTGAGTGAAAACAAAATATAGTAGTAGGTATGTTTGTACAGGAAATTTTTATAAGAATTCAAATGAAACTGGTAGTTTCCTCTTGGGAAAGCATTCATTACCATGTTATAATCTGCTTTTAAAAACTAATACCTTAAACTTTTTTTTTTTTTAATTTAAAATATTGGGGCACCTGAGTGGCTCAGTCAGTTGAACGTCTGACTCTTGGCTCAGGTCATGAGATTGAGCCCCATGCCCGGCTTCACAATGAGTGTGGAGCCTGCGTGCGATTCTCTCTCCCTCTGCCCCTCTGTCCCAGCTCATGTGCTTTTCCTTTTTTAAGATTTTATTTATTTATTTGAGAGAGAATGAGAGAAAGAGAGCATGAGAAGGGGGGAGAGTCAGAGGGAGAAGCAGACTCCCCTCTGAGCAGGGAGCTCAATGTGGGGCTCGATCCTGGGACTCCAGGATCATGACCTGAGCCAGAGGCAGCCGTTTAAACCAGCTGAGCCACCCAGGTGCCCATCATGTGCACTCTCTTTTAAAAAATAAATAAATAAAAATAAAAATTAAAACTACATTATTGTTACCTTTCCCTATCAATAAACACTGATTGAAGCTATACTTTTTATAATTCCTGTTAAAAGGGTACTGACTGAAAAATGAGGGTAACAATACTGTTTAGAGATTGTTGTTTACCACCAAAAAATGCAGTTGGCATGACACAGAACTTAAGACTTTTCTAAAGAGGTCCTGACTCTGGGCCACTACTGTGGCCAGCATTCCAGATTTAGTGCCAGTGAGACGCTGCTATCCACACAGCACATACAGGCCATTCATGAGCTAATGTGCATCCCGTCACTCCAGTTAGCCAGGGCCCAGTTTTCCTTAATTGAAACTGAAATGCTAGTCATGCATTCTTAAGGAATTTTAAGGAATGTGTAGCAATTTATCAATTTTATGTACTAGAAATTGTGATATTCTTTTAGAAGAGAAGTAGTCACAAAAGTCAAAGGTTTTTACCACGTCCTCGTTTGGCCCTCTGATTATAGTGAGGATGGAAGGTACCAGACAGAGACTTTCCTGGGCGTTGGTCTAGTTTGCAAAAAAGAAAGATTAGTCCGTTATACTGCACACTGCACAAAAAACTGGCGATTTTATAAATACATAAAATTTTAAATCAAAATTTGTATTCACTTCAGTGAGGCCAGTAAGTCAGGATACTCCATGTCTTACCTAAATGTATACCTTTCTTTAAACCCATAGGACTAAATTTTAGAGACTTACCATTATGAGCGTTTTTCAGTGCAGCATGTTGTTTGCAGAACACTCTGGAACATGCAATTTCAAAGAACTATTAAATATTTTTACTTGTTAAATATTTTACTTTTTAACATGCATATTTTCTTATGATTTAAAAATGAACTAACTCATGACTTTACCCTAAATATTTGTAAAAAAAAAAAAAAATGCTTTCCAAACCTGTGTAAGTTATTGACTCTCGTCAAATGTGGACGGAGCCTCTGTCAGATGTCTTTTGTGCTCTCAGCCCTCAAGTTGGTATGCTCTCTGAAGGAGTGCGTGTGAAACATTTTGAACAATGGTAAGTAACTCACATCTAGTGGTCAGTGGGATTTTACTGTATAAAGAAAGATCCAGGGGCGCCTGAGTGGCTCAGTTGGTTAAGCGACTGCCTTCAGCTCAGGTCATGATCCTGGAGACCCGGGATCGAGTCCCACATCGGGCTCCCTGCTTGGCGGGAAGCCTGCTTCTCCCTCTCTCACTCCCCTTACCTGTGTTCCCTCTCTGGCTGTGTTTCTCTCTGTCAAATAAATAAAATCTTAAAAAAAAAAAAAAGATCCAACACCTAAGACACATTTTCATCTGACTACACAAAGTTCTACTGATTTTCAACAATAAATAGCACAAGATTGCATGTATGAATTTTGGGGAAAGTAGTTTTCTAACTCAGCAGCTATCTTCCCCAGACTTTGGGGTTGAACTGCATGAATCTGGAACGGATCAGTGCCCTGGAAGAAAAGCAAGCAGCACAGCAGGCTAAGGAGAAGAAATAGAGTGAGTGAATTTTGAGGAGCTGTTCAGGTCCCATTTCTTCCCCAGGCTCTATCCTCCTCAGCCCCCAGCTATGTCTCCCTTGCTTTGGTGCTGAGCCTCAGAAGGCAGGCTCCCTCTTGCCTAGGGGAACTGTATGAATTCTTCCTGTTTTACACCAATTTCCACCTCTTACATGCAGTCTTCCTGGCAACCCATCCCCTGCCCTAAGCAGAATTAATCTTCTCACCCTTTCGATTCCAGTCTCTGAACACTCCATCTGCCAGGCACTTAACATTTTTTTTTTTTTATTATAGAAAATTTCAAACATATCTAAAAGTGGAGTAGAGATGTTGAGCCCCATGACCCTCTACCCATCACTCAGTTTCAACAATTACCAACTCAAGGTCAAGCCAGTTTCATACAAATCCCGTCCTGCTTCCAACATGCCATGGGCTTCTACTGGTTCTGGCCTATCTGGTCCTTCCACAAAGTGCCAGGTTCTCTGAGATGAGCCCTTGTCCTGTTCCTCTTTATATTCTCACCGCACCGAGCAAGGTATCTTGTGTACGATAGGCACTCTAACAACTAATTATTTAAATTTAACTAAAAAGTGCATAGAAGTTCATCTGATACTTCATAATGACAAAAAAGACTATTTCATTGGTTCTAACAGAAGACCAGTATTTTTGTAAACTTTAAGATATAGGAGGAATTGACTCCTTGTTCAGTCTTGTGTAGCTCTGCTGCTAGTGTGTCTAGTGGGTATTTGAGGTCATTATGGAAGTCCTAATAAAATGAACTCTGAGAAGGTAAAATGAGAATAATATAATCTATGAGTTTCTGAGCAAATCAAATATAAAAAGGATGGTATAAAATTAACATGATTTACACATTCCTTTCTAGTCTCAAGGAATAAAATACCTATGGAACTTGCTCAAAATCAGATGTAAAATAATTTAATGAATCCCTTTTAATAACAGGCTTGCCCATGTTTTAGAATCTAGGCCCCTCAGCCGGAAGAGGATATGGTGGTGAAGAGCAAGATCTCTGGGGCCCTACAGCCCAGCTCTGCCACTCACCAGCTGTGTGACCTGGGGACAGATGTCTGAGTCTCACAGGGCCTCAGTGTCTGCATCTGGAAAGCAGGGATAATAGTATCGACCTCGCGAGGCTTTTATGAAGATTATGTACATTAACATTTGTAAAGTACTTGAAAGTATTTCTGGCACAAAGAAAGTGATTCTTAGATAAAATAAAACAGCATAGTTAGTGCCTGAAACATTCTGATGAAACTGGGGGTATGTGCCCAAAGGGGGGAAAATCTAGCCACCAAATGCAATTTTAAAACATGCAGGCTCAAAAGAATCATATTAAAAAGATAGTGCTTTCATTCAGAATACTGTGAATGAATATAGTATTTCACTGAAATTTAAAATATTCCATCAGAGAATATGCACATGCCCCAAAGAAGTGAGAAGCATCTGCCTGGCTTTTCTAACATCAGACCATCATTTTATTTCATTTCATAACTTTAAAAAACGTTAAAACTTCTTCTAGATATCTTTTAAACTTTATATTTTTAAAAAAGATTTATTTATTAGAGAGAGAGAGCGCACAAGCAGGGGTAGAGACACAGGGAGAGGGAGAAGCAGGCTCCTCACTGAGCAGGAAGTCCAAACTCAGAGCTCGATCCCAGGACCCTGAGATCAGGACCTGACCAGAAGGCAGATGCTCAACCAACTGAGCCCCCGAGGTGCCCCTATAGAACATGTTTTAGACTGCATCCACATACCAAAAACTGAACATGACCTTAATCAATTAACAACCGGCATACTTAGTGCTTCTGACTAAATTGTCTTATTATTTAACTGAACCACAATCTTTCATCACAGAAGGAAGATCAAATTTCTTCCTAGGTAAAACAAATACAATTCTGTTGGACATGAAATATGCCTTACTGGGTCAAAATTAACATTAAGGAATTATTGAAAGAAGGGAAAGCCAGATTTAAAAGCCAAAGGCAATTCAAACAATTCAAGAACTTAATGACTGATTACTGTATTTGCGGTAGTTTATCATTTCTAAAAGCTCTTTATAAGAATGGAAACCCTGCCATTTGTAACGACGTGGATGGAACTGGAGGGTACTGAGTGAAATAAGCAATCAGAGAAAGACAATTATATGTATATGATCTCTCTGATATGAGGAATTTGAGAGGCAGGGCGGGGGGTTGTGGAGGGTAGGGAGGAAAAGAAATGAGACAAGTTAGGACCGGGGAGGGAGACAAACCATAAGAGACTCTAAATCTCAGGAAACAAACAGGGTTGCTGGAGGGGAGACGAGTGGGAGGGATAGGGTGGCTGGGTGATGGACACTGGGGAGGGTATGTGCTATGGTGAGTGTTGTGAATTATGTAAAACTGGTAATTCACAGGCCTGTACCCCTGAAGCAAATAATACATTATGTGTTAATAAAAGCTCTTTATAGGTAAGACAGTGATGAGAGTGGTGGGAAAAAAGATTCATTCAGCAGACAAGATGGATAAACCATGGACTTGTGGCTAAGAAGGCTGCTGTTTGCAGAAGAGGACAAGAGTGAACTGGTTCTAGGTCCTGTGAACACCCATGAGGTCACTCGAGCCAATATGGCAACCAGTGCTTATTCTACTGGGAAAGAAGACATGTAGGAAGATTAAAACAAAAACCAATTCTGCATATTTTCTTTCTGTAATATTGAGGCAAGGTATTGTGAAGTCAGGGTCCCAACTGAGCATCCCCCAACCCCCATTCTTACTTGGAAACCATTTGTATAAAATTATCCTTAAAAATCTCTTTGTGGGGATACCAGGGTGGCTCAGTTGGCTTATCATCTGCTCAGGTCATGATCCCAGGGTCCAGGGATCAAGCCCCTGCATCAGACTGCCTGCTCAGCAGGGGACTGCTTCTCTCTCTCTTTCTCTCTCTTTTGCTTGCTTGCTCTCAAATAAAAATCTTTAAAAAAAAAGATCTCGGGCGCCTGGGTGGCTTAGAGGGTTAAGCCTCTGCCTTCGGCTCAGGTCATGATCTCAGGGTCCTGGGATTGAGTCCCACATCAGGCTCTCTGCTCAGCAGGGAGCCTGCTTCCCCCTCCTTCTCTGCCTGCCTCTGTCAAATAAATAAAAATCTTTAAAAAAAAAAATCTCTTTGTCTTGGGGCACTTGGGTGGCCCAGTTTTAGTTAAGTGTCTGCCTTTAGCTTAGGTCATGATCCCAGGGTCCTGGGATTGAGTCCTACATTGGGCTCCCTGCTGAGTGGGGAGTCTGCTTCTCCTGCTCCCTTCTGCCTGCCATTCCCTCTGCTTGTGCTCCCTCTCCTGTCAAATAAAATTTTAGGGGGGAAAAACCCAAAACATCTTTGTCTTAATTTAACCATTCCTTATTCCATTCCCCCAAATGTAGCTTTAAAACTGTTTAATTATACATACTTATAAATTCCTCGAGATCTATCAGTTTGTAGAACTGCGTTGTCATTCCTGGCACAGAAAAAGTGGTAACTCCTGTTACAGGCTTTTAAATCACATCCCACGGTGGCTCCTCTTTCATTACAAAATGCGCATTTCTACAAAAGAACAAATTTTTACTGAGTAAGCACCTGTTTTTCATAATCTCTTAAAATTTAAAGTTAAAGATGTCATTAAATGTTATTTTTAAGTCAGGAGCCCTAATGTCCTCAGCCACAAAAGTTAGATATTTACATCTAGCTGCTCTTTTGAGATTTCAGCAAAACCTCTGCTCAGTAAAGTATTGGGCTGGCACTGACCTGTAATGATCTGATTAAAAGCAGAACCCCCCTCTTAAAAAACAACAACAACAACAACAAGCAAAACCTTTCTCTTTTTACAAGAGATTTCTAAAAAGATATTTGTCCCAACTAGGCAAGGGGTCATTTTAGGGACGCGAGGGCCATGGCGAGGGTGGCTCCTGATGCCGCCGCCGCCGCAGAAGGCTGTGTGAGCCAGCAGTCTTTTCCTCTCTTAGACCTAGATCCTCCTTGGGGAGAACACTGCCTGTCTCATAGTTTCTACTGAGGACAATGTGAGATAAATAAATGAAACCTCTCTGCAGTCTTTATGTAGTAGGACCAAAAATTGAAAATTAAAAAACTAAACCCTGATTAGCAGACTTTTTTCTAAGTTCAACTGATTTAATCTCTTGCTTTTATATATTAGTCAATCGTTCTAGTATTTTATATATTGAAGGTGGTGTAGAGACGGCTATGACAGTATGTGGTCACAGCAATCTAACTGGTTTCGGGAGGTCCAAGCCATGCCGAAGGCTGATTTGATTAACAGCAGGCTCTATATGAATGAAGGGGAAGCACAATGAAAACACCTTGCAAAACAGGAAATAGCTCAAACAATATTCTAAAGTCAACACAAGCAATCATACAAATAAAGAAAATTCAAATATGGGTAAAAAATTAGATTATGGTAAAGGTGGAATTTCAAATCAGAGCACAAAGATTAAATTTGGGGGGGCATCTGGCTTTATGTGTAGAAAAAATAAAGTTACATCCCTACCTCATAATATATTCCCAAATAAATTCCGCATGGATTAAGGCTCTGAGAGAAAGTTTTAAAGTTAATAAAAGAATGTATGGGGTTAAGGTCAGGAAGGCTAAGCAAAGAAGGAAACTCAGAAGCCACAGAGAAAAAGACTGATAGATCTGACTACATTAAAAATTTAAACTTCCATTTTTACGGTGACAGCTACCCAAAAAACAAGATGTTTAAAAGCAGAAGCTGACTCATTAATACAAAGAACAAACTGGTGGGCAAAATAGGTGAACGGGTTAAGAGGCACAAACTTTTAGTTACTAAAAATATAAATTGCAGGGATATAATACAGAGCATAGAGAATATAGTCAATGATATTGGAATATGATGGCATGGTAATCAGGCTTATTTTGGCGATCATTTCATAATGTAGACACATGTCAAATCAGTGTGTTGTATGCCTGAAATTAATATTGTATGTCAACTGTATCAATAAAAAAATGCTGCATATTTGATAAAAGGTTAAGACTGATAAACTCAGAGAAAAATGAGAATAGGTAAATTACAGAAGAAATAAAAATGGTCAATCAAATTGCATTCACTTAAAGACTAGTAAGTAACTGTGATGTGGCGAGCACTATTCTAGGGGAGAAACAGCAGGGGACAAGGAACCTGCCCTTGTGAGGTCAACATTCTAGTGGGGCGAGAAGACCATGATCACATAAAGGAACTTAAAAAGCAACACATGTGTTGTACATATCTTTTCCCAGTCTGTGTTTTGTTTCTTCACTCTCTTTAATGATGTCTTTTAATGAACATAAATTTCAATTTTAACAAAAATAAATAACAGCTCTAGTACTTATAGCAGTAAGACTACCAGTATCAACATTTAGTGCTTAGTGCAAAGAATGAGCTAATAAAAACATGAATTATCTTAAAAAATAGTGATACATGCTTTGTAAAAATTAAAATAAGGTGAAGTGACATTGTCACTGGGTCCCTATTTCAGATCGGGGGTCTGTAAAGGCTTCTCTGAGGAGTGATACAGTTTAGATTTGAATAAGAGCTCTCAGGAGGCAAAAAAGGAGGGGGAAGGATATTCTAAGTAGAAGGGTTTATATTCCTGTGGCAAAAATGAGCCTCCGATTGGCAAGCTTACTGGAAGGACAAGAGGAGTGGACGTTGTTGGAGCAGAGATGAGGGTAAGGGAAGAGTCACAGGGAAGATCCAAAGGGTAGGGGTGCCTGGGTGGCTCGGTCATTAAGCATCTGCCTTTGGCTCGGGTAATGATCCTGGAGTCCCGGGATCAAGCCCCACATCGGGTCCCCTGCGCAGCGAGAAGCCTGTTTCTCCTTCTCTCATCCCCCCTGCTTGTGTTCCCTCTAGCTGTGTTTCTGTCAAACAAATAAAATTAAAAAAAAAAAAAATCCAAAGGGTAAGTAAGGGCTGGGTCATGTAAGGGTTACAAGCTAGAGTAAGGACTTGGGATTTTGTCTTTATACAATAGGAACATAAAGTGGTCAGTGTTTTATTTTTTAAAAAAGATTTTGTTTGTTTATTTACTATTAGAGAGAGAGAGAGAGAACAAACTGAGGGAGGGACAGAGGGGAAAGAAGGAAAGAGTCCCAAGCAGATTGAGTGCTGAGTGCGGAGCACAGAGCCCAGTGTGGAGCTCAATCTCATGACCCTGAGATCATGACCTGAATTGAAATCAAGAATCAGATGCTCACGGACTGAACCACCCAAGGGCCTCAAGTAATCAGTATTTTAAAGATACTGTTGTGGCTGTGTGGAGAATGGGCTGGGGTATGGATGGGCAGAAGAGAGTGCAGAACAAAGATTAGTGATATTTGGCAAGTGTCCGGGGGAGAATCATGACTTTACGGCCAGGGTTAGTGATAGAGAGAAGGGGAAGATAGAGGGTCTGCAGGGTGATGCTGATAGGTTGGTTGCTGGGCTGAGAGGCTGATGAGAAGATGATGATGAATGAATGGTGGATGGTTCACTGAGGTGAGGAGTGAATAGGTTTGGAGGGAGTGTGTGTATGTGTGTGCAGGGGCTGGAACTGTGTTCACTGGCCAGTTTAATATGAGATGGTATTAAATATTCATGACAGGTTGATATGACAGGTTGGTTATCATGGCTGGAGGTATAGAGTCCCTGGCATAAGTATGGAATTGAAGCCATGGGAACTGGAAGAGGTCACACAGGAAAGATGTTGAGACAGACAAAGGAGCCCAGGAGAGCCTTGGGGACTGCGCACTTTAGAGATTTAATGGAGAAGGAAAAACAGCCAAGGTGCCTGGGACGAAGCAGCCAGAAAGGTGAGAGACAGTAGCAGAGTATGTGCAGGAAGTCAGAGGAAGAAAGTGCTTCAAGATGCAGGGCACTGACAACTGTGTGATGAATCCTGCTGAAAGGTCAGCTAAAGTCAGAAGTGACATTGTAATTGACCAAGCTTTTTGTATACAGAGGAGGATTTAAGATGACATGATCAGTTGATCATGGAAATATGCTGAAGGAGATAAACTAGTACAAGGTGGGGGGAATACTGATGTGAATGGGATAAAGGGAAATGCAAGAGCCTAATCCTTAAGGAGGGACAGGTGATGACTCCAAAGTCTAAGTGGAGGGTTGACTGACAAGAGGGAGGTCCCAGAGTCTGGGGACAGAGGTGGATGGGCAGTGGTTTGGACAGGAGGTGTTCTTGAATTAAAATCAGACAAAGATACGTATACCACCAAGATGAACCCAATGTAAACTATGGACTTTGGGTGTTTCGATGACGTGTCAGTATAGGTTTGTCAGTTTTAACAATGCTCCATTCTGGTGGGGGACGTTGATAAAAAGAAGGTTATGTGGGGCACCTGGCTGGCTCAGTTGTTAAGTGTCTGCCTTCGGTTCAGGTCATGATCCCAGAGTTCTAGGATTGAGCCCCGCATCGAGCTCCCTGCTCGAGCTCCCTGCTCAGCGGGAAGCCTGCTCTTCCCTCTCTCACTCCCCCTGCTGTGTTCCCTCTCTTGCTGTGTTTCTCTCTGTCGAATAAATAAAATCTTAAAAAAAAAAAAAAAAAAGAAGGCTATGTATGTGTGGAGGTGGGAAGTATATGGGAAATCTTTGTCCTTTCCCCTTAAGTGTTCTATGAAACTAAAACTGCTCTAAAAAAATAAAGTCTATCAAAAAAGAAAAAAAGTAAGGCATAGTCATCAACTTGGGCGAGCAGCTGGGGTGGGGAGACGTTTTAAAAGAGCTGAGAGGATATGAAACAGTAAAGGTAGAGGATGGAGGGTGACGTGTTGAGGTTTCTTTGGAGGTTTGTGGCCATGAATCTAAGATCAAGCAACACATTTGTGGGTTTCTGTCAAGTCGTTCAACTGTTCATGTGCCAGTACTGCTCAGCATATGCAGACAACAGGCAGCTGGGGGGGCAGTTTGCTCGGTGAGTGAGGAAATGTGTGTGTGGGTGCTGGGGAGAAGGGATCCAGGCTGTTTGCAGGACAGTGGTCATGAGGTGGGGTCACTGACTGTAGAGGGATCACGAAAGAACTGCTGGGGCTGGGGGGGCAGCTGGGAGGGAGGCAGATGCCTGAGAAGAACTAACATTCAGCCTCTCTCTAGTGATGAGGGAAATGCAAGGTAACATTTCCCATCAGACCCAAAAAGGAACAAGATTCATGACTCTCATTTTTGTCAAGGGCTGGGAAAGTGTTCTTTTATCCACGTCAGTATAAAATGGTAGAACCTTTCTGGAGGACAGTTTGTTAGCATGTTTCAAAATTATTATTGTTTTAAAAATATTTTATTTATTTACTTGACAGAGAGAGAGAGAGCATGCAAGCAGGGGGAGCCAGAGAGGGATAAGCAGCTCCCTGCTGAGCAGGAAGCTTGATGCAGGGCTTAATCCCAGGACTCTGGGATAATGCCCTGAGCTGAAGGCAGATGCATAACCAATCAAGCCACCCAGGTACGCTGCATGTTTCAAAATTCCTAAAGGGAATTCTCCTTGACTCAGTCATTTCACTTCTAGGAATATGCTTTAGAGCGTTGCTCAAAAAACTACACACGATATGTGTAGGAAGATGTTTATTGCAGCATTAGTTGATTATAGTGAAAAACCAGAGTGACTCATTATCTAACAATAAGGGAATGGTTTCATGCATTCTGGTCTCTCCCATGGAATTCCATGAAGTCAGTAAAGAGAATGCCACAGTCATATGCTTATAGTTTTAGGCACATGCTATGTCTTTCTTGCCTTCCCAACTTTTGCACATCCTGTTCTCCCTTTCTCTGGAATTCCTCCTTCCTCATCTTCATTACCCTCACTCCTCCCCAACTAGGAAGACTTCCTGGGCCCTGCACTAAAGTGCTTGACTGCTTAAGTGACCTGTGCTGACCCTTCTCAAAGTACATCAGGCTGTGCAGAAACTGCCCTCATATATGTGTACGCCTTGTAAGGACTAAAGAAATGTTTGTTCCAGATTATAAACTGTACTGTGGTGGTGGGCATTAGGTGCTCACACCTGCTGTACCACCTGCTAAGCCATGAAGGGCTTTTCCTAGAGTAAGTCTTCTGTCACAGAACCAATAGGGTAGCTTCTCCACACTCTGTCTTCCTAAGAGGAGCTGACTCAGGTCCAAGGGGGTTGATCCTGATTAGTTATGGCCATCTCTAGCAACTACAGCAGGTGTGGCCTAACTTTATTTTCAGAAGGGCTCTTATTCAATGCTTGGGGGTGAACTTTTTCTTACCTTTTTTTTTTTTTTTTTAAAGATTTTATTTATTTATTTGAGAAAGAGAGAGCGAGAGAGTACAAGAGTGGGGTGAAGGGCAGAGGGTTCAGTTCCAGGACCCGGGGATCATGACCTGAGCTGAAGGCAGACACTTAGCTGACTCAGCCACTCAGGCACCTGGGATGAACTTTTTCTTTTACCAGATAGGAATAAGAAAGACTTGACACTTCAATTGTTGTCTGTGACCACCTTCTGACCACAAGAGGACAAACTGATGTTGTGGACAAGATGACAGAAAGGATGATGGGTTCTTGGCACCACTAAGCCACTAACTCGACCAACCCTGAAGAGTTTTCCCTCTGGCTAAGTGAGAAAATAAGCATCCTTTTTGTTAAAGCCAGTCTGAGTTGAGGGTTCCTTCTATTTACAGCCAAAAGCATTCTAACTCATATCTATTTTGCTGATGAAGCATGTTGTAGTTCGTTTTAAAATAGTAAATGTTCAGCTGAATTTAAGCTTCCAGTACAGGTCCTAAGTCTTTTAGCTCTCCATGATGTGTCTCTATCCCTGATTTACAAATTAAGTAGACTTTCTTTTGGAAACATCCCTTTCAAGATCTGTTCATCTCATATGAGTAATAATGTCATTTATACTTACCAACTTCCTGCCTCTCTGGATTTCTTTCTTCACTGATTCCACATCAAAATTTCTGTCTTGATTCTGTGAATCCTGATCCTCGCATTCCACAAGTGCTGAAGAGTACAGCTACAAATTGGGAAAAGAAAAAATTCACAATATGTCCAAAGTACTGTTGAAAGCTGCAAGTCAGAAAATGGTAAGACGAAGTACTCACCAGGAGTGGAAGATGGACTGGGGGTGTAACACTGACCACCTTTTAGGGTATTTAAGATCACAAGCCACCCTGATTTTCTTTGGACGTGGCCCTGATCCCCAGGCATGTTTTATACTCCATAACCCTGACCCTCAGTGGTTAACTGGACGTGGTTGGGGCCCTGACCCGAAGCTGAGCCAACAGGATTCCCTATCCTGAGAGAGTGGAATAGACTCTGAGCCACATGGTAGAGAGCTAGCTAGTCTGCAAAGAGGAATATGGAAACAAGGGCTAGAGAGGACAAGATGGGTTCCTGATGGCTTCCTAGCTACCGTTCTTAGACCTGCCTGCATACCGGCCTTCAGAAGCCATGAAATGCCCCAGCAAGTCTAATTAAAAACCCACTTTTATGTTTAGGTTGGCTCAAGTTTCCATGTGTTACCTGAATCCAACTTATCCCTGAATGAAGATCAGCATTGCAGAATGCAATCATAAAGCAATCTACAGATTCAATGTAATCTCTACCGAAATACCAACAGCATTCTTCACAGAACTAGAACAAGTAATACTGAAAGCTGTATGGAACCACAAAAGACACCAAATAGCTAAAGCAATCTTTGAGAAAGAAGAACAAAACTGGAAGTAGCACAATCTCAGATTTAAAGATATACCACAAAGCTATAATAATCAAAACAGTCTGGTATGGCATAAGAACAGATATATACATCAATGGAACAGAACAGAAACCCCATAAATAAATGTATGATTTTATGGCCAACTAATCGTCAACAAAGGAGTAAAGAATATACAATGGGGAAAATAGTCTCTTCAATAGATGGTGCTGGGAAAACTGGACACACACATGCAAAAGTTTGATGAAACTGGACCACTTTCTTACACCATACACAAAAATGAACTCAAAATGGATTAAAGATCTAAGTGTGAGACCTGAAGCCATAAAACTTCCAGAAGAAAACACAGACAGTAATCTCTTAAACATAGCCATAACAACATTTTTCTAGATCTGTCTCTTCAGGGAAGGGAAATACAAGCAAAAATACACTACTGGGACACCACAAAATGAAAAGCTTTTGCACAGCAAAGGAAACCATCAACAAAGTGAAAAGGCAACCTACTAAATGAGAGAAGATATCTGCAAATGATGTGTCTGATAAGGAGTTAATATCCCAAATAAAGAACTCCTATGACTCAACAATAAAAAACCAAACAATCCGATTAAAAATGGGCAGACTATCTGAAAAAATGTTTTTCCAAAGATGTACGGATGGCCAACAGACATATGACAAGATTCTCAACATCATTCAACATTAGGGAAAAGTAAATCAAAACCACAATTAGATATAACCTCACAGCTATGAAAACGGCTAGTGTCCAAAAGACAAGAAATAACAAGTGTTAGTGAGGACGTGGAGCAAAAGGAATCTCATTCACTGTTGGTGGGAAAGTAGATTTTAGAGCCACTATGGAAAACAGTATGAAGGTTTCTCAGACAACTAAAAATAGAATACCATACGATCCAGTAATTCCACTACAGGGTATTTATCCAAAGAAAATGAAAACACTGATTCAAAAAGATATACTCACCCCTATGTTTACTGCAGCATTGATTTATAAGAGCCAAGATATGGAAGCAACCTAAGCATCCACTGGTAGAAGAATGGATAAAGAAGGTGTGGTGCGCGTGTGAGCACACACACACACACACACACACACACACACACACACACAGGAATATTAGTCACAAAAAAGGAATGCTATCTTGCCATTTGCAACAACATGGACAGACCTGGAGGGTATCATGCTAAGTGTACTGTCAGGCAGAGAATGACATATACCATGGGATTTCACTTATATGTGGAAACTAAACATAAATGAACAAAAAAGTAGAAACAGACCCATAAACAGAAAATAAACTGTTGGTTGCCAGAGAAGAGGGTGGGAGGGCATGGGCAAAAAGAGTGAAGGGGAATGAGGGGCATGGGCTTCCAGTCATGGAAGGGGAATGAGGGGTGAAAGGCACAGCATCGGGAATAGAGCCCATGGTGATGTACCAGTGCTATATGGAGACAGATGGCTATGCTAATGGTGAGCACAGCATGATGTACAGAGTGGGAGAATTACTCAATGTTTCCACCTGAAACATGTAACATTGCATGTTAACTACGATTTTTTATACTTGTTTTTTATTTTTACTTTTTATTTATTTTTTAAGATTCTATTTGCTTATTTGACAGAGAGAAACACAGCAAGAAAGGGAACACAAGCAGGGGGACTGAGAGAGGGAGAAGCAGGCTTCCTACCAAGCAGGGAGCTCGATGCGGGCTCCTGGGACTCCAGGATCATGACCTAAGCCAAAGGCAGATGCTTAATGACTGAGCCACCTAGGTGCCCCCTCAGCTTTTTTTTTTTTTTTTCAAAGAGTAGTAGAAAAAGGTAATGAAACAAGCCCAAGGAAAAGCTTAACCCAAAGTTCTAGACCTCTACAGAAAAAAATTATTGAACATTTCTAAACTTCATAAAAGACATGAATCACTGAAGACGGACTTTTTGTTTGTTTGAAGATTTTATTTATTTGAGAGAGAGAGAGAGAGCACAAGAGGGAAGAGGGTCAGAGAGAGAAGCAGATTCCCGGCTGAGCAGGGAGCCCAATATGGGGCTTGATCCCTGGGACTCCAGGATCATGACCTGAGTGGAAGGCAGTTGCGAACCAACTGAGCCACCCACGCACCCCCAGACTATTAATGGATAGAAATATGCATATCATTTTTTCCCAAATTCATCTATAAATTCAATGGAATCCCAGTTAAAATTCCAATAGGAATTTGTATGAAACCTTGTAAGCTGATCCCAAAATTCAAAGCACTGAAAAATAGCCATGGCTTATCATAAAATCACAGTAATTAAGACAACGTTGTACCCGCTCAGGGAGAGGCAGAGTGACCAACGGAACAGAATAGAGCCAGAAACAGATCTGTGCACAAATGTTATACTGTTACACACTGCACTGAAAGTGAGGGTTCTAGAAGTAGGCAGCCTGGGTAAGAATCCTGGGTCAGGTACTTACACCTGTGTGACCTTGGGCAGGTGACTTAACTTCTCTGTGCCTCAGTTCTTTCATCTTTAGTTTGGGCATAACAATGATACCTACTTTTTAGGACTGTTGTAAGGATTAATAGTTTAATACAGCTTAAACTCCCAGAACATTACACCTGGTGAATACTGAATAATAATGATAGTTGTTATTATTATCACTACAAATCAATGAGAAAAGAACATTAGTCAATAAATAACGCTGGGAAAAGTGGTTAATCATATGAAAAGGAAGATGCCTACTTTACACAGTAGTCCAAATAAATTCCAGTTGGATTAAGAAACTAAATTAGAAGAGCCAAATTTTAAAATTTGGGGGGAATAAAAGAACGTTAGTAAATGAAAGAATTCCTTAGGGGAAAAATCCTATAAATGATAAAGGAAAATAATAATGAATTTAACTACATTATAAGCCTCTGACAGGAAACATCACAAATTAAAAGCCAACATATATAATAAAGCATCAGAATCTATTTATATACAAATATAAATATATGTAAGCAAAATCAATACCTTATTTTTTTAAATATTTTCTTTATTTGACAGAGAGTCACAGAGAGAGCACAAGTAGGCAGAGAGGTAGGCAGAGAGAGAGGGAGAAGCAGGCTCTCGGCTGAGCATGGAGCCTGACGTGGGGCTCGATCCCAAGACCCAGGGCCGAAGGCAGCCACTTCACTGACTGAGTCACCCAGGTGCCCCAAGCAAAATCAGTATCTTAAAGACAAAATACAGTCTATGAACACAAGTCACAGAAGCATAAGCACAGCCAAATGAGGCACAATTGTACTAATAATCTAGGACCGCAAATAAGAAACCATTTCACATCCATCAGAGAGGAAAAAAACTAAAATTTCATGAATGGCAAGGAAGAGGAGGAAGGAACACTGAAGCAATATGTAAGTCTAGCTTGGTGCCATCCTTGTGGAAAGCAACATGGCATGTACAGTGTGGTGCAAAACGCTCCCTCTATGCCCAGCAACTCTGTTTTAGCCATGTGCCCTACACCAGAGACATTCTCCCATGAATTAGGAGACCTACACAAAGATGTTCGTGACAGCTTGTTAGTTATATTTCCTAGGTTTTAGGAAAAACCTAAATGTTCATTCACATGGGAACAGTAGTGACCGTCACAAAATGGGATTCTGTAACATTTAAAATTAAAGACTTAAGAGTTAAATTTATCACATAGATAAATCTCCATAGCCACAGAATTTGGTTGAAATTCTACAAAGTCCAAGAACATCTAAATCAATATCATTTCTTGTTATAGCACTTACACATACATACTGGGAACATAAAATCAAAAACACAAGATGGCAAGAAACACCAAATCCGTGATGGCAATTATATCTCGAGGGATGGTGGGAGGGGAACAGAATTAGAGAGCTCTTAACTGTGTTTTATTTCTTTTAAAAAAAAAATCAAGGTAAAGCGAATACAATTTACAAATCTGGGAGCAGCATCTATGGTACTGGTTATATTTGAAATATCTCATTAAAATATCTTCAAAGAAGCTTCTTCATAACTGTTTGATCAGTTATAAATAAAGCTAAAATGTAATCATAAGATGATAAGATCTGAAGCAGTTTAAAAAGTTAGAAAAATATGCTCTCCAAATTCCCACTTAAAAGCCCAAATCATGGCCAACTCATCATTCTGTCTCCAAAGTACATTTATCTATTTTAGTATGTCCTTCCCTAAAAGGACTCATGTGTTTTCAAGTAACTTACCAAACAATTTTCATGAGCAGCTATATTCTCTGATTGTGCAAAGTATAGGACACTATACTCGATGTCTTTGGGGCAGAGTGCACATGTCCTTTTTTCCATCTTTTCTGCAACCTGAAAGACACCTATAAGTAACATCCCCGATGAGAAATGAAAAAGTGGAAAGTCTTGGTCCTCCATAACTCCTCCACCGGTCTTAAAGTAGAAGGCAGAGCACTTGTTTTTATGAGAGATTCTCAACTCCCAGAAAGGAAAAACAATTGTACCCAAGTGGAAAAGCAACTTATTGCATCTTTCTTAAATAGTTTAATACAAGGAAGGGCAATAATTAACGAATTCATTTAAAATGGCTAAACATGAGGAGAACTTTATTCAAGAAACACAACCAGGGGGTGCCTGGCTGGCTCAGTCAGAAGAGCATGCGACTCTTGATCTGGTGGTCCTGAGTTTGAACCCCAAGTTGGGTGTAGAGATTACTTAAATAAATAAACTTTAAAAAAAAGAAAAAGAAACACAACCACGAATTTAAATACAAAGCTCTCAAAACACTGCCTTGGCAATACTAAGCTCTCAATTATTATTATTATTATTGTCAATACAAATCAATAAGAAAACAATGATGTGCTCAAGAAATAGTGCTCTGGTTAACTGCCTGTAAAAAACGTTTTAGATCACTGTGTCATACTATATTCAAAAATAAATTTTGAGTGAATTAAAGAAGTAAAGGAGCAAGGTGCTTTAATTTAAATGCACTTTAATCTAGCATTATTATAAGTTAGGAGAGAAAGATACATAAAGGCAGGAAATCTATTTTTTTTTAAAGAAATGAATAGAAGAAAGGAGACAAAACTAAGAGAAGGAGAGCTAGGAAGAAAAGGAAAGAGACAGGGAAAAAGAAGTCATCTGTTTCCACAACCCCACTGGGCATGTCAGTGTGGGGTAACCTTCTCTAACCTATTAGTTTGCCATTAATTTGGCCATAAGCATCCGTTTAACAACCTGTTTGCCCTTTCCAATGCTTATCCTCTTATTGATTTGGTTTTCTGTAGAACAATTCTGCTTTTAATCGTCAACTTGTAGTTTTGAAACAAAGATTTATTTTACCACTTATTGGTGAGAGTTTTAAATTTAGATGAAGCTAACCACTTAAAGGGCTCCTAGAAGTTCTTTTTGTTATCCAAATATAAGACCTCTTGGTGTCTCTCTGAAATTCGAACTTGCACAAAATCACAAAACTGCACTCTGGGGCGCCTGGGTGGCTCAGTGGGTTAAAGCCTCTGCCTTCAGCTCAGGTCATGATCTCAGGGTCCTGGGATCAAGGCCGCATCGGGCTCTCTGCTCAGCAGGGAGCCTGCTTCCTCCTCTCTCTCTGCCTGCCTCTCTGCCTACTTATGATCTCTCTCTGTCAAATAAATAAATAAAATCTTTAAAAATAAAAAACCAATGAGTTGATTATCAATACTCTATTTTCTGTGGGCAATGTAAAATCAAAAAAGCACAGTCCTTGTCACCAAATAGCTTGCAGTCTGATTAAGGAGAAGCAAGCTATATAAATCCACCTGAAAATAAATTCTAGCACAGAAAACTGTAAATGGTAAGAGCCCTGGACTGTATAAATGTTACAGTTCAGGGCCGCCTGAGTAGCTCAGTCCTTTAAGCATCCAGCTCTTGATTTTGGCTCAGGTCATGATCTCAGGGTTGTGAGATCGAGCCCAGCGTTGGGCTCCATGTTCAGTGAGGAGTCTGCTTGAGATTCTCTCTCCCTCTGCTCCCCTAGCAGGAAGCCTGCTTCCTCCTCTCTCTCTGCCTGCCTCTCTGTCTACTTGTGATCTCTCTCTGTGTTAAATAAAGAAATAAAATCTTAAAAAAAAAAAAAAAGACTGCACTCTGGAGAAGCATTTACCTCACATTCAGATGAGTTTCTTCTTTTT
>PITA01001245.1:137428-168475 GCA_004023965.1 Spilogale gracilis | reverse complement strand
AAAAAAGGGAAGAGACTGAGAGAAAACTCCTCAAATGAAATGAAACTGGCCAGCTGCTTCTTTTCATTCATTTTGAATCCCCACCAATTTGGGACACCTCTTGTGGGAGAGTCATTTTGCTGGGCACCCTAGGCCAATGCTGTCCAACAGAAACTGTAATGTGAGCCACAAATGTGAGCCACAGCTGAAAAACTTCTAGGGGCCTTGTGGGAAGAGGTGGAATTAATGTTAATAACATGCTTTATTTAATCAAATATATCCAAAATATCCTTCCAACATTTAATCAATATAAAAACTAATTCATTGGGGCACCTGGGTGGCTCAGTTGGTTGGGCGACTGCTTTCGGCTCAGGTCATGATCCTAGAGACCTGGGATCGAGTCCCACATCAGGGTTCCTGCTCAGTGGGAGGCCTGCTTCTCCCTCTCTCACTCCCCCTGCTTGGGTTCCCTCTCTAGCTGTGTTTCTCTCTGTCAAATAAATAAATTAAATCTTTAAAAAAAACACAACAAACAAACAAACAAACAAACAAAACTAATTCATTTTTCAGTATGCAGTCTTTGAAACCCAGGGTAATTTGCACCTATTGTTGTGTCTTAACTGAATAAACCACATTTTTAAGTGCTCCACAGCCATGTGTAGGGAGTGGCTACTGTAAGGAACAGCACAGCAGAGGATCTAAAGAAACAGGAGACAAAACTCTTGCCTGCAAGAGGCTAACAAAATAAAACAACAGAACAAATGCCACAAAGTAATATGACTACTGGGTGGAAAATACCATACGGACTATGGGTCCAGGGGAGGAAGTGGTCCAGTGGGATGGAGTGTTGTCAAGGACATGGGCCTGGGCCCTCTACAACCTGGAGACAGAAAAAAAGCAGAGGGGGCTTGGGAGGGACTGGAGACATAAGTAGCAATGTCGGAACAGGCCAAGAGGTTTGACCGGGAGGTAGGAAAACAGTCAGGCTGAGGAGGAGAGTCTGTGTGGAGGAAGCTGGAAAAGGATTTGAGAAACAGATGCTGAACGACTGCCAGGAAGGATTTTGGAGCAGGGGAGCAGCATGATGATTGTTTTAATCAACTAAACTTCAATAAAAAAGGAAAAAACACAGTGTGGAGTAAAAAAGAATATTACAAAGCTGTCAAAAGAAGAGACAAACGATGTATATACTATTCTTGGTCCAAACAAATCAAATTATGGGAGCAAGAAAGGAGTTGTTTTGCATTCAATCTCAATACATGGAGAGAAATACTATGCTCCTGAGTAGGAAGACCATACATTATAATGCTGTCAGTTTGCCCCCAAACAAATTTTAGGTTTAATGTCATTTCAATTTAAATCCAAAAAAGGTTAAATGACTTAAAAAAAATCATTTGGACGAATAAATGGGCATGGACTGTGAAGAAAACTTTGAAAAAAAAATACAAGGGTTTCTGCCTACTCGAATTAGAACCATAGTATAAAGATACAACTAGGACAGAAGAGTAGATGACTACATCAAAAGAAAGGACAACAAAATGCAGAGAGAAGTAGAACATAATCTACAATTATGAATTTAACATACTGTAAGGTGGCATTTGTATTTTTTCTTTGGCACTGATGTCCTCAGCTCATTTTCTATTAGGTTATTCACTATTTTCTTTTCTTTCTTTTAAAGATATTTATTTATTTGACAGAGAGAAACACAGCGAGAGAGGGAACACAAGCAGGGGGAGTGAGAGAGGGAGAAGCAGGCTTCCTGTCAAGCAGGGAGCCTGATGTGGGGCTCGATCCTGGGACTCAGGGATCATGACCTAAGCAGAAGGCAGACACTCAATGACTGAGCCACCCAGGTGTCCCTGTATTCTTATTTTAAAGAACACACAAACTGGACATGAAAATTTGTAAAGCATACACTTAAAAAATAAATAAGTAAAGCATCAGACAATTAGGAGGATAGAATAAAAATCATTAATAAAATAATATGATAACATGTGATAGGCATGCAATGCTTCTTGCTGTATACGAGCTAGACAGTTTTGCATGGTGTTATCCTTTCCGTGTGCAAAGCTGGGTGTTCAGACAGGTATACCGTATCTGGCTGAGCTGTGAGGCTGCAGATACCCAAACACAGACCCCTGTGTTTGCTCCGAGGACTCTGTCCATCTGAGTTGCACTCCCTGGTCCACAGGCTTCTAGGGTTTGGGCACCTGGGAATAAAGTGGTGGTAGCAACACTGCTGCCTCCTGACCTAGATTATTTTTTCCCCTGCTGACGGACAGAAACCCAAAGTGGGGCACACAGGCACCCCCCAATGGCTTTTCCTTGGTAAAACATCTCCTCCTCATATTTTCCTAAAAAATCCTGGCTCTTCTACCTTGTTCATTCTTCCAGACTGGAGGATGCACAGAACTCTCTGCAGTTCGGGGAAACATATTAGAGGCTTTTACATAGATAGACATCCCCCATTTATCTGAATGCTTGCTATGCGTTATTTGAAACTCCTGGACCATACACATTTGGATAACTGATCTTCCTCACCTCCAGAATTCAGGGACTGTATAGCTTCAGACAGTGAAGGACAGGTGTATTATAGGGGCTGAGGCATTTTAGGGAAGAGTCCACTGGTCTCTATTAGCAGCTGACACCAAGAAAAGTGAAGAACAGCAAGGCTCCCCATGGTCCTTCTACTGTGTCTAGCAGACCTAAGGACTCACAGAGACTGATCTAACAAAAATTCTCAAAAAATGAAACTAGTAGCCAAGAAAAGTTCTACAGAAGGAAGCTGCAGAAAACGGACAGGCCGGGAACACATGAACTATGATTAACTCAAACCAACACAATGAATCTTGGGTCTCTCCAGGTCCACCTCCACCCGGGAAGGGATGACTAAAGGCCACAGCCTCTGCAGAGGTGTCAGAGTTATCTTCAAAATCTTCCTCTTCCTAGATACGGTCTAAAGCGCACCAGAAAGGGGCAATCCAGTCAGAACACAGAATCTGGAGTAGCCAGATAGGATAGCCAAGAAACACATTTCACCATTAAATGAGTGGATGATGAAAGGAGAGTCCCTAATCCTCTAATTCCACTTATGATCCCCTTCAGATAGGGTATGATTTAGGTTCTGGACTTGCAACCAATTTATGATGCTGGCTTGGAAATTTCTTCCTCTTTTCTTCTTTGATCAACTTAATTTTTATTGCACCTTACTATTTTAGTACTTCCCTTAGATATCAGATAAGTGGGAGAAGTCAATTTTATCACTGAATCCAGTGACTGTATACCTGAAATGGATAAAGACCAAAACAGAGGAGGAGGAGTAGACATAACCTAGAGACTTGATAATGAACTAATGAACGTGGAGAATAAATGGCTTCACCAGAGTGTCCCTGGATGATGTGGCTGTATACAACTTTGGACAACGTGTATTAGTACAGTATTTGGGAGAGCAGACAGAGAACATTACTGACGACAGCTTTAGAATATATAAACAGGGATAAGGATGTGTGTGTTGCAGAGAGGAGTGGTGGACAGCCAAGGAACAGGACGTTCAGTGGGCTTCTTTAGAATCACCTGACTTACAGTCACGCACGGGAATGATCCTCAGCAGACTTGTTTGTACTATGGGACTTCATTTCCCTAGGCACAGTTAACAGTCTGACAAGACCTGCTTGCCCAACTTTCAGATATACAGAATTCGGAACAGACGATTTCGGTTTGGATTGCGCTGGTTTCTCTCCTGTGAAAGACCTTCTTTATCACTAGAATAGAAGCCAAGTTCCTTAGTGGTACATACAAGCCCATTCATTCCTTCAACAAATTCTTAGTAAAAACCTATTATGCACTATTTTAGGCACTACAAATAAAACAGAGAATGAGATGAGAGTTTCAACTCTCATGGAACTTACATTCTAGTAGTAGAGACAGACAAGTATTTCTCCTGCTAGTAATAAGTGCTATGAAAAAAATTAGAGCAGGGAAAGGAGGTAGAGAGTCATGAGGGTGATGGGGTACTCTCTTAAATAGGATGGGCAAGCAAAGCTGTGGAGGAGACATTTGAGAGAGACTTGAATTACGGTGGGTTAGTGAGAAATGGGAGGCAAAAAGAAAGAGCCTGAGGCAGGGACAGGTTTGGAGGCTTGGAGACCCACAAGGCAGTGAGGGGTGGCAGAGTCATCAAGATGGTCAGGGATAGGATCAGATCAGACATGGGGTACACTGTAGGCCACAGTAAGAGATTATTCTGAAGGTAATGAGAGACTACGGAAGGGCTCTGAGTAGGAGAATCACATTTGCTTTTTGTTTTTTAAAGATCATTTTGGCTGCTGTGCAGTCTTGTCTGTATGAGATGTTAGAGTAGGAGCCGAACCAATACTCTAGGCAGGAGATGGGAGACAGTGCACTGGGGCTTGGATGGCAGCACAGGTAAGTGGTCAGGCTCAAGATACATTCTGAAAACAGGACTGACTCGTCTGACTAATGCATTAGATGGGAAGTGAGGAAGAAAGAGAGGCACTGAGGGTTGTTCTAAAGGTACTGGCCTGAGCAACTGGATGAATGGAAGGGGGAAGGCTGGTGTCTGAACAGGTGTCTGGAACATGTGGGTACATGCAGGCAAATGAGAATTCTCTTTGGGACATATCAGTTTGAGATCATTCTAGGCATTGATGAAGTTAGCTATACCAGTGTGGAGTTTGGGGAAAAGGTCAGGATAGAACCTCATCTCCAATAACACTACAGATAACACTAGCTGAATGAAAATATGCAACTGCTTGACTTGTGGTTGCCATATGACATTTTGTGGCTGGTGCCTTCCTGTGCCATCACCTCTGTATACAACACCCTTTCAATCTTTCTACCTCTGGTTGACTCTTGTCCTTTAAAACTAAGAGCATCCTTGCCTCCATAAAGCTTTCCCTAAACACCAGGCTGTGTTAGGAACTCCTCATTTGAGCCTTTGTGGTTCTTACCCGATCATATGCAAGCTGCCTTTTCCATCCTCTAAGACCGTGCGTGTGTGTCTGCCTAACTCCTTTCTCTATCCTCAGCCTGTCACACAGTAGGAGGAGCCCTACACTTATTTGAAGGGAAGGTGCAGACTCACAAGACCGTTGTTGGCTTGTGCACAGAGAGGGTCCCTGAGGATCTAACTACTAAACGGAAAGGAGTGGATAGTCACATTCTCTGCAGGAACTTTCCCAACTGCTTCCTGGGACCCAGATGACCACTTCTTTTCAAGAAGGGGTCCACCTCCTTTCCTACTTCTCCTATGTCACTTCCCTGGCAACAGTTTTAGGAGTGGATGGACTGTACGTGGAGAGTAAACCCACCCGAGTTTATGTCGATTTCCCTTGATGCCTCTATTCCCAGTGGAGTAGAGCAATAACAATGGGCGGTCCATCAGCAGTGGGAGAGGTAAACAGCAGACATACCTCTTGCAGGTGGAGCTCTGGGCAGCAGTCTGGGCGCAGAGCCCCGTGGAACTGCACCCAGGACAGCGGGAGGTGAACGCAGACTAACGCGGTTAGCCAGCGCTGCCTCAGGGCGCGGGGGCGGGAGGCAGGAAGGGGGGGAGAGCGGCTGCCTGCGAGCAGGCCCGGGACCCGCCCTGTGGTTGCTGGGACACCGAACCCCCACCTCAGGGAGCTTGATGCCCTGGGGCGGTACTCACCCGTCGGGAGTGGGAGGTGGTCCTGGGCGTCGTGGACCTCCGACCAGCTGGCTCCGTGGGCTGACTTGGCCAAGGAAGACGACGCTTCGTCCATGGCTGTGACCTCAGCTGCTGCCTGACGGCTGCGCGCAGCGCCAGCACTTCCGGAAGTTCACAGGCAGCTCAAGTTTCATTTTCGTAAAAGCTACGAAGATGGATTTCCCCCGCCCAGGGGAAGCTTTGAGCAAGAGACACGTACGGTTTGCAAACCGGTTTACAGAGTTCTCATTCAAACAGGAGCTCGCGTCTTCTACAGATCTGAGTCCGATTTTTGTTTGTTTGTTTTTTCATTTGCAGACGGTCCCCACCCTGCCCAGACTTTTCCTCTTCAGATGGGGAGGAAAGGTGGCCCAAACCCCTGGGATCAGCTGGAGAAGTGATTGCTCTTCTGAGGTATTACCCGTTTCTTCTAAAAATTCTATAACACCAAGTTTGGCCTGAATGGGTATGTCATAAACGTAGGCAGAATTAACCGTCATTCCAGTTGCAAGTCACGAATCTTTATTTAGCACCCATGGGGTACACAGCACCATACACGATGAGGTTTTCAGTGCATGTAACAAAATATCCATGTAGAGAACACAAATGCATATAATTACAGATTTTTAAAAAGTTGTTTTGGAAAAGAAGCATGTAATGGTGGTTTGCTGAGGAATTAAAGGAAAATTTGCATTTTGAGGTTTTCTCATTTTTGTATTTTTTTTAAGGGAAGAGAGGCAAATTGGGGACAGCAGAAAAGAGAAATAATATATAAAAGGTAACTTGGATAGTCTTGACAAATATAGAAATGGATTGCAGAAAAATGGGGCTCAAAGGGGAAATAAACGCAGACTCTGGTAGCCAAGTTTTTCAATTAGCCAAAACAAAGCAATAAAAGAGACAGAGACTGATAGCTCAGCTCCGTTATGATGTGGTACTTGAAGAGATCCATCTCCCACTCTCAGCTTTCAATCTCAGCCTTTTATAGTGTTCTACTCTAAGTATGAGTAGATTGCCAAGATCAGAAACTGAGGAAAGCTTGTAACATGAAAGACAAAGACCAAAGGAAACATACAGGGAAAACAAGCAAGAAATAAACCTTCGAGGCTGCAAAATATGCAGGAAGAATACAGATATGAAGGCGGGTGTATACATACACATAAACCTATATAATACACATCACGGTATTTTCAAAGAGATAAGATACTGCAACCATGAACCCAAAATAGGATGCTGTAAAAGAAATCCAGAGAAGAGAGCTTTAGAAATTAAGAATATGAGACCAGAAAGATAAAGCATAACTGATATACTGGAAGATTTAAATTGAGAAAATATCCAAAAAAGCACAGCAAAATGATAGCTGAAAATAAAAAGAAAATTTGGGGCACATGGCTGGCTCAGTTGGAAGAGCAAGCAACTCTTGATCTAAGGGTTTTAAGTTTGAGCCTCACACTGGGTGTAGAGATTACTTAAATAAATAAACTTGAAAAAAATCACTCTTAAAAAAAAGAGAGAAAAGAAAATTAGCCAATCCTGGAAGTCTAACATCTGAATAACAAGAATTCTATAAAGAAAGAAAGACTGAACACAGAGGAATCGTTAAAGAAATGGTTTAAGATAATTTCCTGGAACTGAAGGACAAAGATTTCAGATTGAAAGATCCCATCAAGCACCCAGGATGAAGGATGAAAATGGACCTTACCAGAAATAGAACACTGAGACAAAGATAATTCTGTCAGCTTCAAGAGATATAAAAACTGGTCATATATATAAAAGATAAGGAACAGAATGACATCTGACTTCAGTAGTCACCATGAAAACCAGAAAGCAGATCATTTTCAGATTTCACAGCAGCATCATCAGAAGCTAGCAGAAGCCTTCCAAAATTGTATATGGAGGTTACTCAAGAATTCTATACCCTAAAAAAATAGCAATCAACTGTAAGGGTAAATAACATGTTCAAATATGCAAGGTCTTAAAATATTTACCCCTCAATTTTCCTTTTCAAAAACAACTGGAAGATGTGCTTCACCAGTAAGTGGGAGAAAACCAAGGAAAAGGGAAATAATAGAATTTAATTGGAAACAGAGCTGACATGAGAGACAAAGGGAATCTCTAGCCCACTGATGGAAGGTGATAGCTGTGAAGCAGATCAAGATGTCAGGATTTATGCGCAAAAATATTTCCCATACTTACCAAGTATCTTCACTTTCAGTGTACTGTCTAAAATTCCTACATCTTTAATGTGAATGGGCTTTTCTCCTGTAAGTAGGATTTTAGATTATAACTTTTTGCTTATTTTCCTAGTTCCTGGGTTTCCCACTCTCTAAAGACAATTTCAAGTTAAATTTTCATCTACTTCAATATTTTTAAGCAATTAATATTGGGTCCAAACTTAGAATAGGGATTTATTTGAACAGGAACCAAACTAAACCCAGAACGGAGTACAGAAAAAAAGAAAAAAAGAAAAAAAAGAAATAAAACCTCTCAAAAGCCAGAACTACTTTTAATTATTTCTTTTCGAGCTAGTATTCCTCTTCTGGTTCCAAGGGAGAAGTTCCTGGCAGCCAAATGTACAACTTCAATATGGGTAAAATTAGTTTTGATGCCTGGAGACTCCCAGACCCTTTTCCAGTCCATAATCAGGGCTAGGTAAGCTATAGCAGTGTAACTCCCTTTTTCTCTACAAAAGCAACTGGCACATCATACCCAGGAGAATCCAAGAAGCTGTTCCAGATTTTACAAACTCGGCGGAATTGCTTTGTTTTGTTAAGTGAAATTCTTGCCCAGCACAAGCCCTTCTAGAGGGCCTAAAGAAGCCAAGGCTGATTAATTTCTAAGTTTTCTTTTCTTATGGCTCTCCTCTACCTAAAACAAAAATATTCCAGTTCCTCCAAGTTTCTAGTCCCTCTTCTCTTGTCTGTGTTTGAACTGGAGTAGTAAGGAGAATATGTGAAAAAGAAGTTCCATCTCAAAGAGTTTGCTAAAACCCTCCCTCTTAGCACTCAAATGGTTTAATGAGACAGAGCTGCATGTAGTCAGAGCTTCTCCAACGAGTGTTAAAATACTTGGAAGTAGTAGGTGCAGTTAGTTCTTACCTATTACTCAGGTTGTGTTGCCCACCTCATGGCTCATAATAGTAAATTATTTGCCAAGAATTAAACATAAATTTTGTAGGTAAAGATGTGAAATTTGGCCCCTTCGGGGCATGGACTCAAGGACAATAAACACAAAAGTAAATAAGAACTGAATTCTATCGTAACATTTGTTTCTCTTAATACATCATTTACAAATAAGTTTCAAACTGTATAATGGTATTTCATATAAAATATACAATTCCATCCCACTCATATAAAGCTGAACAGCAGAAAGAAGAAAGAGATAGCCTATGCATATGAAAATGTCCTTTTTTGTTCCTAGCACTTCTAAGTCATACATATAAATTCCCTGATCAGGTAACTGATAAAGAATTCTCTTGATGGATGACAACCTAAGTTAATTCCACTGATGACTGAAGGTTCGCTTACATGCTTCTAATTACAGTGTCATAAGCTAATCTCATCAACAGGCATTAACTACAGATTTATAATATTTTCTTTCTACATTTATTAACCCCACACTGGCAAAGGATTTCTTTCTCAGGCATAGTCCCAGCTTCATACCCATAATCCCATGTTAGTTCTGTTCTTGCTTTCACATACCTAGAAAGTAAAAATTAAAAAGCAAACATAAATTACTCTGAGTAACTACCAAATGAACCAAACTTGATTATATCAATTTATTAACATCATTACAAATCGTCAAAGATCTGGTCTATTCTAACACCCTCTTCTGTTAGGAATGCTTTTTTATTAAGAATAATCATTTGAGTTTTATTTCAAATCTACCAAAATCCTAAGTAAGAAACTTGTCAACATCGACGAGAAAGGAAGTGTTCTGCAAACAGTAGAACCCAGTGATGAGATGATGTCTGAGGTATGAAGCTTCTGGTGTGAAGCTGGAGGCAGTTCTGACTTATAGGAGATGTAGCATTCTACATCATTTATTCCTTGAACTGAAGTGGGTCAGAACTGACATTCTTAGTCCTTTTAGGCATTAATTCTCACAGGAAATAGGACTTAAATTTTAGTTGTTTAAAAGTTTATTGGCTAGGAAGGCTGGGACAAATGAATATTCTAGGCTATCACATATATTTAAAAAAATAATTTTTCTATTGTTATTTTTCACAATTTCAAAATTAAATCACATAAAAGAAATTTCACACCTGTTGGTGAAGAATGCCACCAATGGAAAATTCTTGTCGTGCGTTTCTACAAAAACATTCTGTACCAAAAGATTTGGGCAACAACTATGCTGTTAAAATAAATACATAAACACAGAGGTTAGATATAGCAAAGAGTTCAATTCCTTGTTTTTGAATCATTAAAATACCATTCTTTCTAACACATCTCACTTATTTTCGTTTCTTTCCCTTTTTTGCTGGCCTATATTATAAAAATCATAGGCTATAATTTTTTAATGGTAGGAACTCAATCAGAAAAGCTCTCTTTGACATTCTTATCTTGCTGGTAAAAATGCAAAATGGTATAAACTTCTATAAAAGAAAATCTGTCAATTTTATTATTATAAATCCATTTATCCTTTGCTTCAGCAATCCTATATCTGAGAATATATTACACAGATATATCTGTACACGTATCTATGTGTTTGATTATTCATTAAGCACTGTTTTCACTAGTAAAACATTACTATTCTAAACATTATTTAGAAACAAACCGGGTGCCTGGGTGGCTCAGGGGGTTAAAGCCTCTGCCTTCAGCTCAGGTCATGATCTCAGGGTCCCTGGATTGAGGCCCGCATTGGGCTCTGCTCGGCAGGGAGCCTGCATCCTCCTCTCTCTCTGCCTACCTGTGATCTCTCTGTCAAATAAATAAAATCTTAAAAAAAAAAAAAAAAGAAACTACCCAAATGTCTATCCAAAGAAGATTGGTTAAATGAACTTTGGTATATTCAAACAATGGAATTCTATGCAGCTATAAACAAAAAAACAAATACAAAATGAGGCACTCTGTATACTGATATGGAAAGATCTCCAGAATATATTGTTAATTTAAGCAAAGCACAGAACAGTGAATATAATATGGTTTTATGTAAGAAAAGGGGGGAATAAGAATATATGTACATTTGTGTGCTATATATATATATATACATATATATATATTCACTTGTATTTCCATAAAGAAACACTATAAGAATACACAAAAAGTATTAAGAATGATTTTACTATATAGAGAGTGGAGTGGGGACAAGGTGAACAGAGGCACAGTTATTTTTGAGGGTTTTTCCCAGATTCATAAAGGACCAAATCCCTGCAATACTCCTTGAACATGTCTGCCACCATTCAATTTCAATGATAACTTCCGGTATATATATTTTTTCATTTGGGCTCGTAACCTTTACTCATGGTGTGTACCATGAGTAGAGGCAGGCTTGGAGCTACTTTGAAAGAGAATTTTGTTCAGCTGTGTATGCATGTTTTCGAATGGCTTTTTAATTCATGTATTCATTTTATTTCTATTTTTAAATCATGAATCTATTTTCTATGTGAAAAAAATAAAGAAAGGAAAGAAGGAAAAAAAGAAAGAAGGAGGAAAGGAAGGAATAAAGAGGGAAAGAAAGTAAGAAAGGAAAGTTCTATTTTTTCCTCCTCTAAACAAGAGAGGAGCCCACGTGGTGTGCTGACTGGGAGAGTAAAATCAACCATACAATTCTGGTGCAGCCACTTTCAACATAACTGACAGGAAATAAAGTCATCACAGTCCTTTCTGGGATTCTTTCTTTAATGGCTCTCCAGACATGTTTAATGGCTCTTGACATGTTTGGAAATCGTACAGAAGCAATCAAAGTGGAATAAAGTACAGCAGTTGGGGGACAGAAAGGAAAGGATTTTATTTCTTGTTAACCAAGTATCCTCCCAACTAGAGGAAAAAGAAACAAACCAGATAAACAGATCACCTAGCAAGGAAAGAGCTCTTTGTTTTTAAAGATTTTCTGACCTCAGGTGGGTGGGGTGTGGGGGTGAGGGAGAAATGACAGACATTAAGGAAGGCACTTGTGATGAGCACAAGGTTTTGTATGTAAGGGATCAATCACTAAGTTCTATACCTGAGACTAATATTGCAATGAATGGTAACTAACTGGAATTTAATAAAAATTTGAAAAAGAAAAAAAGATTTTCTGACTTCAGAATCTTTTTCTCTTCTGATGGAAGGTGAACTACATATGATTGCACATAAATTTCAAACCATTCAAAGCAGCAAAGAAAAAAGTTTAGAAACGTGAATCTCAGCTCATATACTTACATTAAGGAAGCGGCCCACATTCCCTTCTTTTGTGGCATCCAATAAAAACATACTCCCTTTATTGAACTTCTTTAGAGAATCAGGTGAAATATTTTTGGTTTCACTTGGGAACTCTTTTTCACAAAAGACTTGATGGTTTTGATATGCTGGAGTTTCTTCTTGGGGCTTTTGCATTTGAGCCTTGAACTCCTTTGTAATATTCAGTTTATCCAATGTTGTTGCTTGGTTACATCTGCCCCTTGATGGAGTTTCTTCTCTACACTTAGTTATATCTATCACATCTGATTCAATCAGCAGACTGTCTTCAAAGTCTTTAACTTGGTAGGAGCTTGAATCCTCTAATAAATATTTTGGAAGGAAGTATCAGCAAATATACTTAGCTGATCAATAGTCCTAGATTAACATACTCATTAAATGCTAGTTGCTTTAATTACTGCTAATCTTTACAATGTATGAAGGTAAACAGTACTCAAATTTTACAAATGAAAACTCTGAGCCTCTGAGAGGGTAAGAGATTCACCTGACCTGTAACTTAATGAGAAGTGGGGTAAGAAACCCAGAACAGTCTCAAATGTTTGAGAAATGTCTGGTCCCAGGTCTTCTGCCCCCTTTCTACTACCTTTTTATGAATGTATCTATTGCCTCCTGTCACTACTGTATTTAACTCTACTCTTCATAAACTGACTTACCTCTCTTCAACTATGGGATGTTTAGTGGAGTACTCTAGGCTTTAGGACACCAGTGAAAGGCCTGAGAAGACCCTCTTGGCATCACCTTCAACAAGTCCTAAGAGTAATAACTGTATTGCTGTGGGTTTTGCACACGCTAGTGTTGGAAGGTTTTGCGAGATAGCCACTCAATATTTATACTTTTACTAACAATAATACTTTAGAATAAGATGAACTGCTTTAATTATTTTTTTTAAGATTTTATTTATTTTGAGAGAGAGCATAAGGGGAGAAGGTCAGAGGGAGAAGCAGACTCCCCGTGGAGCTGGAAGCCCAATGTGGGACTTGATCCCAGGATTTCGGGATCATGAACTGAGCCAAAGGCAGTTGCTTAACCAACTGAGCCACCTAGGCACCCGTAGTCATTTTTCTTACCCAATAAAGAAATAATTTTTTAGAACATTCAAAAGTGTGAATGTTTGTCAAATGGAGTAAGGTAAAAGCATTTATTTAAAAAAAAGTCACTTGTGCCACCCAACTTAGTGGCACAAAGAAACTGGATTTCTCTAAATGTTCTTGATCTAATGATTACTGTTACTGCCTGCTGTTTCTACATGTTCTCATATTTTAATTATGGGTTACCTGTGAACCATAATAGTACATAACTGATTTTTGTAGTGCCTGCTACACACACACACACACACACACACACACACAGCAGCAATTAATGAAAACAAAAGAACCAAAAGCAAGAGTACTCATTATGATTCACATGCATTAAATGGTGAAGGAAATCAGAGTATGTCACACCAAAATATGTTTCCTTGATATAAGAATTATTTTAAGCTAAGAATGATTAAGTAGCCTATGCAGGAAAAGTTCTTTCCCTTCCCCCATCTATTTAGAAGCAGTACATAAATTTACAATGGTGTCCTCCGCCCTCCTACCCAAGGACAAAAGTTATCCAACTAGAGACAGCTTTAGACCTTTATCAGCTGGGAAACCAAACCAGAGGAATCTACATAAGAAATGTCACCAACTAGCATTTATCCATTACTGATTTCCCATAGTTTACCTTCCCACAATAAGCTGCTCCGGGAGACTCAAGGTCCTTTTCCTTTATCTTGTTACTCCTCTAAAAATTTATTGTTCTTTTTCCAAGATGCTAGGTAAACCAGAGTTCTAAGCTACTTCTCTCTTTTTTAAGATTTTATTTTTGAGTAATCTCCACACACAACTGGCCTTGAACTCACAACCCTGAGGATCCAGAGTCACAGGCTCCACTGACTGAGCCAGCCAGGCACCCCTTTAAGCTACTTGTTTATTTATCTCTGAGTACCCCCTGTGTTATTTATGTGATACACATGGTAATGGGGATACACGGTAATACATTTCTGCTTGTTTTTTTCTTATTAATCTGTCAGTCTAATTTACAAGGCCCCAGCTGGATAACCAAAAATGGGTAGAAGAGATTTTCCTCCCCTTTGATGATGAAATAATTATAATACATAAATGCCCTTTCTGATAGACCTTTTCTGTCAAGCAGCTGCCTGCTCCACAGCCCCAATCTCGATCCTTTAAGACCAGGTGAGGAGTTGGGGATAGGGATGCAGAAAAACTCCAAAGGAGAAGAGGCAACAGCTCAGTTATTGAAAATGGGTCATCCTTCAGCAATATCTCCCCAGTAAGGGATATTATAAAATGCAGAAGCACCAATATCCAAGTTTGTCAAATTGTAACATAAACTGCTACAAGTCTTGGGGTGCCTCGGTAGCTTAGTGGGTTAAAGCCTCTGCCTTCAGCTCAGGTCATGATCTCAGGTCCTGGGATTGAGGCCCACGTCAGGCTCTCTGCTCGGCAGGGAGCCTGCTTCCTCCTCTCTCTCTGCCTGCCTCTCTGCCTACTTGTGATCTCTGTCTCTGTCAAATAAATCTTAAAAAAAAAAAAAAAGAAAGAAACTACTACAAGACTGGTAACACTGAAAGAGAGGCACTCAGAATAGCAACATTTTCCCTTTTTACTGAGCATCTACAGCACTGTTGGCTAGAGTACCGTAGAATGAATGATATATATTAATTTTAAAGGAGCCCCTAACAAAGAGTTAGGAAATGGCTGCTTTGGACAATGCTTCCAAAGCCACAGATAACACTGTGACCTATGTAGACTGAGAGTTACTACCCCACTCCTTCCTACCATGCCTCAGGGTCACTGTTGGCACACAGACCAAGGGTTGGCAAACTTCTGTAAGGGGACAAATAGTATCTTGGGCTTTGTGGCCATCCAGTCCCTGTTGTGACTATACAGCTCTGCTGAAAGTCATCATGTGAAAGTCATCAGAGATTATGTGTAAATTATTGAATGTGGCTATGCTCCAATAAAATTTTGTTTATGGACACTAAAATATAATTTCATATAATTCTTAAATGTCACAAAATATTATTCATCTTCTCATTTTTTTAAAAAGTTCTTTAAAAATGTAAGAATTTGGGGCGCCTGGGTGGCTCAGTTGGTTAAGCGACTGCCTTCGGCTCAGGTCATGATCCCGGAGACCCGGGATCGAGCCCCATATCGGGCTCTCTGCTCGGCGGGAAGCCTGCTTCTCCCTTTCTCACTCCCGCTGCTTGTGTTCCCTCTCTAGCTGTGTTTCTCGCTGTCAAATAAATAAAAAATCTTTAAAAAAAAAAAATGTAAGAATTATCTTAGCTCATAGGCCATACATAAACAGATGGTGGGCCAGATTTGGTCCGCAAATTGTAGTTCGCCAACCTCTGATCTACACAAGTAATGACATTTATTATTAATGCAGCTTGTTTGTTCTAAGTCTGAGAAAATAAGCCACAGGCAAGACAGACAAAAAGGCACCGGAGGAAGGCTATCACAGAGTGAAACAAAGCCTACTTTTCATTTCCTTGGATTCGGAGTTCAGATGTACTTGAGTTGGTTTAAATCCATTATCTTCTGTGGTGACAGAGTCTGAAGAAGCAAATCCCTTAAAAGAGAACAGGTAAGATGTCTTTACTTTCTAGGTCAGGAGAAAGAATTTTACGTAGCAGTTAGTGTCAATCTTCATACCACATTAGTTTTGGAAGACTCAAAGCAGATACCATAAGGAATCTCTGGAGTGCCACAAATTACAAAGACTTTATTTATCAAGACTGTCAAGACATTCTTTTGGCATTAAATTTAAAATAAACTTTAAAGATATCTGTCTGTATTCGTCAATTCTGATACCAGATTATAAATTTGGCTTCAACTGTAAGATGGGCAAAGATAAAAGCACATTTTGGCCAGTTTTTACTTCAAAGAGAAGGTTAAAGGAATTGCCTGTCTTTATGAGTTACAGACACAGAAATCACTTTATATGTTAATGATAACTTTTAAAAAGGTTATAAGCTTAACACCACACTTGGCACTCAACTAACTGTTCAATAAGTATTGACCATTATTATTACTATTATTATTAAAGTTAAATAGTCAAGACTTACTGAGCTCTTGGGTGTCAGACACTGTGCTACACCAAGTTTCTGAAGGGTATCTCATTTAATCCTCTTAACTCTGAGACAGATACTATTCTCCTCATTTTACAGATAAAGGAATGTAGACATGGAAATGTCACCCAGGCAGAAAGCAGCAGAGCTGGAGATTAAACTCAGTTCTCTGTGCTCTAATGGCCTAACCTTTTCATAATTATGTGATCTTGAAGAGGTACTTACTGTATGTACATCACTAGGCAGAGGGCAAATATTGGCACATCATGTAGGGCAGAGTTTTTATTTTTCATCAACAAGCTCTACTGTGAACTATCTTTATGTCTTCCTCTGTTTTTTTTCCTACATCTTTCTTTGCTTCCAAGTGTAGTTTCTGACTGGTTATTCTTCTCAGTACAGACTGAAAAGTATACTTTCAGAGGTTATCATGTAAAATGGTGTGTTCTGGATGATTCTTTCATTAGGCTTTCTCTTACATCTCTCAACCTTATCTTCTTAACCTAAATTACTCTATCTTTTTTCTTATGATGTATCACTGTTAATTCTGGAACATTTTAGCTTTTCTATAAATTCTCAGAACTGAATAGCTCTCAGTTTCAGTGGAACACGTTGTCAGATCATGACCATCACCCTCCTTATGTATCTAAGTTGGGAACAGGCCAATGAACATGGAGGACACTACGTAAATAAAACATGGTCCTAACCCTTCAAGAGTAAGCCCATTCCAAAATAATAAAAGAAATCCTACACATTATTAAGTTACACAAACAACTGGAAGTAAGTAAAAGACCGAAAGTTGAAATCACAGTTATGTTCTCAGAAGGACCGCATCTACATTTTGCAGTTTTTACCATCCTTTTCCCATTGCGTTGAATAATGGCTGTCTTCATTTTAGGACTTCTAATGACCGAATGATATTGAATTCTTGAAATATTGTTCCATTTCATTTCTCTGAAAAGAAAAAAAGTTACTCTATATATCACTAAAAATTATCTTAACTGGACCTTGAAATATAGATTACGTAAGTATCCATTAGAAATTAATCTAATAATACTTATGCTTATCCCCCACTAAAGAAGGAAATATACTTTAAAGTCAATCATTTTTGAAGTATTTTTAAAAAGTAATCTGTGAAAAGGTTTGTAAATAAGATGATGGAAAATAAAAAGGATAGCAAAAGTTATGACATCCATAATGACTCTGATTAAAGGCCTAAGTCTTTTAAAGATAAAACTCCAGAAATGGAACACTGAGGAAATAAACATGTTGTCTAGCTTTTAAAATATAAGCATTCTAGATTTCTCAGAGTTAAACTTACAACTGTGAAGCAAGCTGATATATAGGAGATACATAGGAGCAGTGGGGGGTCAGGGAGTAAGAAACAAAAAGAGCCATTTTTGATCAATAATACAGATCAATCTTGATTGGGTTCCTAATACCCTACTTACGTAACAGGCTCTTTTAAATTATTATTGAATGTAGGTAGACACTCCTCAGTTTTAGCACTTCCATGTGTTTCCAGTTCTAATGGGATAACTTCAACCTCACAATCTGCAACTTCTACTTTCCTCTTTTTTGAAAACGTATTTTTCATAATATTCTCTTCTTTTGCATTTTCACCAGTAGCATCAGGTTTCTCAGTGTTAGATCTGCTTAGTAATCTTCCTAAAAGAAAAAAAGTAAGAGTTTAGTAAGACAAAAAATAATATAATTGCTAAGCAACAAAAGAACATCTCTATTCTGCTCCATTACTAAAGAACTCTGTGAAACGTACATTTCTATTATGAAAATAAACACATTAACTCATCCTAGGAGACTCTTGTAAGAAACAATAAACACAAGACCAGCAAGAGATTTCATATCTTCCAGTATATGAAAAATCACTGGCCTCTGATGCTGCTCCTCTATATTGTTGCTCCTGTCCTTGCTATAAGATCTAAAAAAAGCATTTGTCTGTTGTGGTATAAAGTGAAAGGAGCCCCGTGGTAAACTTCACTCTTAAGATTGTAGCTTTTGTGTCGAGTTAAAATGCTTTATCAGTTAAAACTTACATTTTTTTTAGGGGCATCTGGGTGGCTCACTTAAGCATCTGCCTTTGGCTCAGGTCTTGATCCCAGGGTTCTGGGATGGAGCCCAATGCTGGGCTCCCTGTTCAGTGGGAGGCTGCTTCTCTCTCTCCCGTTTTCCCTCCTCCACCCTCCTCACTCCTGCTTTCTCTCAAATAAAATATTTAAAAAAAAAACAACTTTTTTTTTTTTATAAGTGACCTCTGTAAATGTAAGGCAACTGTGCCTATTTTTCTCATATTAAGTTCTAGTGTAATATTAAATCTTAAAATTTATGCATTTTCTTTTAAGGGACTCAAAACTATAGTTACCAAGTCAAAATGAGAAACTAAATCAGAGAGATACCTTAAGTACATTTTCTGGTAATGCAGACAAAGCCAATGACACTTCCTGGACACCATGTGGCTCCTTATAAGGCAGGTGACTTTCATCAAAGAGTGACTTTGAGAAATATGAGCAATGAATGTGTAGGCAAATTATGAAATATGTGACAGGGACCTAAGTGTGGCTGTTAGGAGTTATACTAATTCTTGCTTTCACTGAGGTGAGCCTGGAATTTCAGAGGAGGACGGCTGCTCTGGTCCCTGCTGCCTTGCTGGACTGGCTCCAAAGAGCCATGTTTCCTCAACCTTTCTCATTTCATGGTACACACAGGGAGTGAGGATTTTTGCCCGATACTCTGGGGTAAATGGCTGAGACTACTGAGACTGATGTTTCTGGCCTAGAGGTTGTGACCAGAAAAAGTCAGTAATGGCCCAACTACAAAACACTGGTTGGGAAGTTTTGCTTAGAGAGTGCAACTCTCTTGAGTTCCTGAAATGGAGGGAGCTGCTTAAAGTCACTGCCTAAATCATCCTACGCAGGCGTTTATTACAGTCTTAACTTGTTAAACTCTGACAGCTCAAATTATTGAACAAGATAGTCTTTGATTGATAATCTTTACCTTAGCAAGTCAGTCATTTAGCTTTCTTATTCAAAAAGTCTTAACTTATCCTAAAGCTTCTGTCACGATGGAGAAAAAAGAAAAATATGCCTCACACAATAACCCAAGTTTTATCTCTGAGATTTTTTATTCTAGAATATCCAGTCTCCTCATCCCTTGAGTGCTCAATTTCCCAGTCACCGGCCCTCCTCTGATGCTCCTCCTCTATATTGTTGTTCCTGTCCTTGCTGTAAGATCTAAATAAAATGGATTCAGAAATGCAGATCTTGGGCACCTGGGTGGTTCAGAGGGTTAAGCCTCTGCCTTTGGCTCAGGTCATAATCTCGGGGTCCTGGGATTGAGTCCCACATCGGGCTCTCTGCTCAGCGGGGAGCCTGCTTCCCCCTTTCTCTGCCTGCCTCTCTGCCTATTTGTGATCTCTCTCTGTCAAATAAATAAATAAAATCTTAAAAAAAAAAGGAAAGAAATGCAGATCTTACTATAGTAATTTGAATAATTAACCTTTGCTTTACCTGAATAAATGCAAACAAATGTCCCTCTGTCAATGTCATCTAGGCAGCGTACTCCCCATCCCTTCTTCTCAGTTTTGAACACCTGTAGCCTCACTTGAGGTCCATGCTGGACAACTCGGTTTTGACACATTTGTCGATTACACTTGCACAACAGGCTGCATTCATAAATGCTGTCAATAAAATATGCAAGAAAAAATAAATTGGATATCCTAAATTAAAAGCAAAAGAAGTTTATAATGCTACCTCACTAATAATTACTAAAGAAGGCAGACTAAGTGTGATAAAGCCAGACCGCCTGGATTCCCATCATAGCTCCAGCCATTTACTAACTGTGTGATGTTGGATGAGTTATCAATTTTCCATTTTTTAAAATGGGGATATATAATAGTACCTATCTTGTAGAGTTGTTTCATGATTAAATAAGTCCGTACTTACAAGATGCTTAATGCTTGGCACGTAATAAATGTTCGCTTTTTAAAAATGTCTAGTAATGTCTGGGAAAGGAATGTCTAGGAAGAAACCTTTTCCATTTCTGTGTATTTTTTAATAACAATTTTGAAAGTTTGAAAAATTCCCAATTCCTAGATGAGCTTTGCAAATTATATTTTTTAATGGGGAAACTGCTGCCCAAAGTAGTCTATCTAGAGAGTAAGAGTCAGACTCAAAGCAAATGGGTGTTTAAGTACACTCTGCCTGCTGTATATGCTCTCTTATATTTCTTTCATTCTTTTTTTTTCTTACTTCTATTTCTAAGAACAATATATAAATTTGGTTTTTTATTCCTTAATGTAGATTTTCTGGCATAAAAATTAATATTTAATGATATCCTAAGACTACAGATCACAATAAATTACCCACCTTCAAAAATACAAACACCCTGCAACAAATCCACAAGGTATCTTACCCAGTAGGTATTTGTCTCTGTAGTCTTTTATATTTATATCCAGTGGTTATTTTATTACTTGAAAAGGGGCAAATCTTGGCATTCCTTGCTGTCAGCTGAAGACATGCACATTTTGTTCTAAAAGGAAAGCAATGGATAGAGAAGTTAGAATAAAAAAGCACCAACTTAAGTAAAGGGAGTTTACTTTATTTAATTTAAAATAATAGATTTAAATAATAGAGTAAAGAATGTATTGAGAATAGTCACTTAGCTCATGGACAGTTGGACTTCTTCCCTAACAGACAATTCTCTTTAAAAGACAAAACCTCGGGTGCCGGGTGGCTCAGTCGTTAAGTGTCTGCCTTTGGCTCAGGTCATGATCCCAGGGTCCTGGGATTGAATCTGGTTCTCCCACTGACCCTTTCCCCTCTCATGCTTGCTCTCCCTCTCTCCAACAAATACATAAAATCTTTAAAAACAACAAAAAAAAGATGGCCAATGTAGGAAGACCCTAAACTCACCTCCTCCATGGACACACTGTATCTACCTAATTATAGAGCAATGCCTCCTGAAGAACTGAGGGCTGACTGAACAGCACACACAGAGAGAGACAGAGGCATAGTAACAAAGGGAACCCCCACCACCTCTGACACTTTGAACTACAATAGGGAGGGATTGGTGAGCAGATTTGTCTGCCCTGGGGCACAGAAAAAAAAAAAAGCTGTGGCTTAAAATGTCAACTAGAATATAAAGGAACTAGCCCTAGACCCCTGCCATTTGGCAGGGGAGCAGATGCTGGAACATTCTCCAGGTTATGAGTCTGGTAAGCGCCACAGTTTACGTTTCATCTCTACCTTGATAGCACAGATCAGAGTAGGGTCTTGATGTCCTAGCCAGCCTGTGACCTCAACAAGGGCACAGAAAAAAGCCTCAGTTTAAAAGAGCGACTAGAATATAAAGGACTCAGCCCTAGAACTTTGCAAAATGGCAGAGGAGCTGCTAAACCTCTCTTTAAGTCAGAGGGGCTGGTGAACACCACAGTTGATATTCCCCCTCTCCCTTGATACTGCAGATAGGGAAAGGGTCCAGGGCCTGCAGTCAACTTTGGGCCCCTAACCCACGCCAGTCCCAGCCATCCCATCAAAGCAGCCCCAGTGCAGCACACACTGCACACCTCTGGTCAGCACTCATTGGAGCGTCAGCCATCTCTCAAGGTGTGTCAAGGTGACACAGGTGCAAAGTATCCTAGAACAATCCAGGCTCATATCACGCTGGCTGCAGATGATGTCTTCATACCCCTGGTGCACAGGATCCTAGCACATCCTGACCCATGCCCTGCCTCAGCCCCAGCCACCCTGCCAGAGCTCCCCTGAATAAAGAACTATGGGGACCCCTGGCCTCATACCCACTTAACCTTCAGCTCTACTCACAGGGTGCCCTCTCTGTAAAGAGCCCTGGGACCATCCTAGCCCAAACCCACTTCAGCTTCAGCTGTCTGGCCAATGTGCTATCTGCACTGAGAGCCCTAGGACAGCTCATCCCACACCAACGTCAGCTCCAGGCATCCCACTAAGACAGCTCCAGCACAGAGTCTCCTGGAGCCTCCAGAACACAACCGCCAGCCACAGCTCCAGTGAGCCAGCCAAGGTCACCAGGCACACAGTATCCACAGACATAACCTATGCAAAGATCATTCCTTCTAATTTAGGAGAAGCAGACATTCTGCCTAATTCATAGAAACAAAGACAGAAAGTCAAGCAAAACGAAGAGACAGGATCATGCTCCAAACAAAAAACTACACAAAACCTCAGAAAATAAACTAAATGAAATGGAAATAAGCAATATGCCTGATAGAGAGTTCAAAGTAACGATCATGAAGATGTTCACCGGACTATAGAGAAGACTGGATGAACTCAGTGAAAACTTCAACAAAGAGATAGAAAATATGAAAAAGAATCAATCAGGGCTGAAGAATATAACTGAAATGAATATACCAGAAGTGTAAAATGGTCACTAGATACCCAAAATGGTGGTTGTGAGGCTAACTAGGACATCTGATCCTAGGTAAGCCCAACAATATAAACATTTCCCAGAACTTGGAGCTGGAAAGTACCCAACTGGCCCTGGCCTTACAAAGCTGTAAGAAATCACCCCACTGAGCTATTGTGAATAACCAGCTACTCCTGCTTCTGTAAAAGAATAAGCTTACTGTTGTCTCTTTGCTATTGAATGGAGACATGTCCACCTGGATATGCTCTGTTCCTTTGGAGACATACCCATAGGATACGTTTTGTTTTTGTTCCTTTGGAGACATACCCAGTGGGATATGTCTTCTTTCTTTGGAGACACACCCACCAGGATTTGTTTCATTTCCTTGGAGACATGCCCACCGAGATATGTTCCGTTTCTTTAAATACCCAGACCGCCCTAGGGTTGGGGATCTCACAGAGATCAGACTCTCTAGCAAGTGGTTGCTGGCCAGCTATAATAAACCTCTCATTGTTAAACCCTTAATGGTGTCGGCAGTGATTCACTGAGTGCACCCTGTAACAGAGGGAATCAATAGATTAGAGGCTGCAGAAGAATATATTAGCAACCTGGAGGGTAGGGTAATGGAAACTACCCAAGCTGAATAATGAGAAGATAACAGAATTTTTAAAAAGGAGTATAGGTTAAGGGATCTCTTGGACAGCATTAAGTGAATAAACATTTGGATTATAAACATCCTGGAAGTAGAAGAGAGAGAGAGAAAGGGGTAGGAAACTTATTTGAAGAAGTAACAGCTGAATACTTCTCTAACTTAGAGAAGGAAAGAGACATGTGGGTTCAGAAAGCACAGGAAGTTCCAAACAAGATGAACCTGTAGAGATACACACCATGACACATAAAAATTGTAAGGTCAAAGATTAAAGATAAAGATAGACCTTTAAAAGCAATAAGAAAGAAGCAATTAATAATACACAAGGAAGCCCAATAAAGCTATCAGCTGGTTTTTAGCAAAAATTTGCAGGCCAGAAGAGAGTGACATGATATATTCAAAGTGCTGAAAGAATAAAATCTACAACCAAGAATACTCTATCTGGCAAAATTATCATTCAGAACTGAAGGAGAGATAAACTTTTCCAGACAAACAAGTTAAAGAGTTAATCACTATCAAACCGGCCTTATAAGAAATGTTAAAGTGACTTCTTTAAGTGGAAAAGAAAAGGCCACAATTAGAAGAAAATTATGAAAGGGGACTCACAAAATTAAAAGATATAAAATATGACAACATAGATATAAAATGAAGGAGAGGGGAAGTAAAAATGAAGCTTGTTTAAAATGTGTTCAAACTTAAGTGACCATCAGCTTAATAAAGACTGCTATACACTTAGGATGTTATACGTAAAGAGGAAGTGAGACAGCGAACACATGAGCTAATGAGTTGGGAGGAGGGGCATAGGGACCAGGAGAAGCAGACTCTCCACTGAGTAGGGAGACTGATGTGGGCTCATTCCAAGGACCCCAATATCATGACTCGAGCTAAAAGCAGATGCTAAACTGATTCAGCCACCCAGGCACCCCTAAGGATGTTATATATAAACCTCGTGGTAACCACAAACTCTAAGAGAGATATGAAAGAGAAAAAGAAAGCCAAGCCTAACACTAAAGAAAGTAATCAACCATAAGGAAAGAGAATAAGAGAAGAAAGGAATGGAGAACTACAAAAACATTCAGAAAACAATTAACAAAATGGCAATAAGTACATACCTATTAATAATTACATCAAATACAAATGGACTAAATGCTTCAATCAAAAGACATGAGTGATGGGTACCTAGATGGTTCAGTCAGTTAAGCTTCTGACTCTTAATTTTGGCTTGGGTCATGATCTCGGGGTTTTGAGACTGAGCCCCAGGTAAGGCTCTGTGCTGGGTGTGGTGCCTGCTTAAGATACTTTCTCTCCCTCTCCCTCTGCCCCTCCCCACCCTAAAAAACAAAACAAAGAAAAACAAAAAACCCAAGATCCATTTATATGCGGCCTACAAGAGACTTTACAGACCTAAAGACATATACAGACTGAAAGTGAAGAGATGGAAAAAGATATTCCAAGCAAATGGAAGTGGAAAAAAACAAAAAACATGCACTAGCAATACTTGTATCAGACAAAATAGACTTCAAAACAAAGATTATATTAAGAGACAAGTGCATTATATAATGATAAAGGGATGAATCCAACAACAGGATATAGCACTATAAGTATATAAGCACCCAACACCGGAGCACCTAAATGTATAAAGCAAATTTTAGCAGGCACCGGGGCAGAAACTAACAGTAATACAATAATAGTAGGGGACATCCTACCTACACAAATTGATAAATCATCCAGGCAGAAAATCCGTAACAAAACAGTGTCTTTGAACAATACAGCAGACTTCTGGACTTGAGATATACATATAGAACATTCTAGCCAAAACCAATAGAAACACATTCTTTTGAAGTGCACATGGAACATTCTACATGACTGATCACATATCCCAATAAATGAGTCTCAATAAACTAAAGACTGAAATCATATCAAGCATCTTTTCTGACCAAAATGGAATGAAATTAGAAATCAATTACAAGAAAAAAAGTGGAAAAACCATAAACATGTGGAGGCTAAACAACATGCTACTAGACAACCAATGGGCCAATGAAGAAATCAAAGAGGAAATTAAAAATACCTCTAAACAAATGAAACCAAATGGTCTCAAATATTTGGGATGCAGCAAAAAGCAGATCTAAGAGGGAAATACACAGTAACCTCCCAAAAGAAGAAAAATCTCAAACAATATAAAATTACACATAAAGGAAGTAGAAAAAGAAGAACAAGACCCAAAATTAGTAGAGGAAAGGAAATAACAAAGATCAGAGCAGAAATAAATGTAATAGGACTAAGAAAAAAATAGAAAAGATCAATAAAACCAAGAGCTCGATCTTTGAAAAGATAAACAAAACTGATAAACCCTTAGTCAGTCATCAAGAAAAATAGGACTCGGGGTGCCTGGGTGGCTCAGTTGGTTAAGCAACTGCTTTCGGCTCAGGTCATGACCCCGGAGACTCGGGATTGAATCCCACGTCGGGCTCCCTGCTTGGTGGGAAGCCTGCTTCTCCCTCTCTCACTCCCCTGGCTTGTGTTCCCTCTCTGGCTATGTTTCTCTCTGTCAAATAAAAAAAATCTTAAAAAAAAAAAAAAAAAAAAAAAAGGACTCAAGTAAATAAAAATCAGAAATGAAAGGGGTTAAGTAATAACTGACACCACAAAAATACAAAAGATTATAAGAGATAAGAGATTACTATGAAAAATTACATGTGGGCGCCTGGGTGGCTCAGTGGGTTGAGGCCTCTGCCTTCAGCTCAGGTCGTGATCTCAGGGTCCTGGGATCAAGTCTCACATCAGGCTTGCTGCTCAGCAGGAGCCTGCTTCCTCCTCTCTCTCTGCCTGCCTCTCTGCCTACTGGTGATCTCTCTCTCTGTCAAATAAGTAAAATCTTTTAAAAAAAGAAAAAAAAAAGAAAAAGAAAAATTACATGCCAAAAAATTAGACAATGTAGAAGAAATGGATAAATTCACAGAAACATAATTTTCTAAAAGTATATCAAGAAAAAAATAGAAAAGATGATTACTAGTAACAAAACTGAATTGGTGTAAAAAACTCCATTTAAAGAAGAGTTAATATTAAACATTTAAAGAAGAGTTAATACCTATTCTCAAACTATTCCAAAAAAATAGAAGAGGAAGAAAAACATCCAAATACATTCTATGAGGCTAACATTTTCTAGATATCAAAACCAGATAAGGACACCAGAAAAAAAGAAAACTACAGAGCAATATCCCTAACGAACATAGATGCAAAAATCCTCAACAAAAGATTAGCAAACCAAATTCAACAATACATTAAAAAGATCATTCACCACGGTCAGGTGGGATTTATTCTTGGATGCAAAGATGGCTCAATATATGCAAATTAATCAACATGATACTCTATATTAACAAAAGGATAAAAACCATTGGATCATCTCAACAGATTCACAACGCATCTGACAAAATTCAACATCATTTGTGATTTGAAAAAAAATAATAACAGAAAAACAAAACAAACAAACAAAAAAACCCACCTCTCAACACAGTGGGGTTAGAGGGGTCATACCTCAACATAATAATGGCCATAAATGACAAACCCACAGCTAACATCATACTCAATGGTGAAAACCTGAGAGCTTTTCCTCTAAGATCAGGAACAAGGACAAGGATGTCCATTCTCACCACTTTTATTCAGCATAATACTAGAAGTCCTACCCACAGCAATGAGACAAAAAAAAAAAAAAGAAATGTATCCAAATTGGTAAGAAAGAAATAAAATCGTCACTATTTGCAGACAACATACTATATACAGAAAACCCTAAAAACGCCACCAAAAAACTACTAGAACTGATAAATGAATTTAGTAAGATTACAGGAAGCAAAATCAATGCAGAGAAATCTATTCCATTTTCTACATGAATCAATGGAAAGAGGAATTAAGAAAGCCATTTCATTTACAACTGCACCAAGATAGTAAAATATCTAAGAACAAACTAAACCAAGGTGAAAGAGCTGTACCCTGAAGACTATTGATGAAATTGAAGAAGACACAAACAAATGGAAAGATACTCCATGCTCATGGCTTGGAAGAACAAATATTGTTAAAATGTATATATTACCCAAAGCAATCTATAGATTTAATGCAATCTATATTAAAATACCAACAGCATTCTTCACAGAATAATCTTAAAATTTGTATGAAACCACATACACACACAAAATAACCAAAGCAATCTTGAAAAAGATCATAATTTCAGATTTCAAGTTATACTACAAAGCTGTAGTAAATCAAAATAGTATGGTACTGGCACAAACACACATACACAGATCAACAGAATAGCATAGAAAGCCCAGAAACAAATCCATGATTATACGATCAACTAACCTTTCGAAAAAAGAGGCAAGAATATGCAATGGGAAAAAAAGACAGTCTCTTTAACAAATGGTGCTGGAAAAACATCACAGCTACATGCAAAAGTATGAAACTTGATCACTTTCTCACACCATACATAAAATATAAAGTACAATTGATTAAGGATCTAAATGTGAGATCCGAAACCAAAAAACTCTTAAAAGAGAGCACAGGCAGCAATTTCTCTGACACTGGCTAAAGCAACATTTTTCTAGATGTCTCCTGAGGCAAGGGAAATAAAAGCAAAAATAAACTTTTGGGACTACATCAAAATAAAAAGCTTCGGTACAGCAAAGGAAACCATCAACAAAGCTAAAATACAACCTACTAAATGAGAGAAGGTATTTGCAAATGACATAACCAATAAAGGGTTACCATCCAAAATATATAAAGAACTTATACCATACCTAAAAAACAAATCCAATTTAGAAATGGGCAGAAGACATGAACAGACATTTTTCCAAAGAAGACACCCAGATGGCCAAAAAACACATGAGAAAGATGCTCAACATCACTCATCATCAGGGAAATGCAGATCAAGACTACAATGAGATATCTCACTTCACATCTATCAGAATATTTAGTACCCCTAAATAAATAACCAGTGTTGGTAAGGATGTGGAAAAAAACACTGTATATACACTGCATCTATCATGCCTAAAAATAAAACATTATAGAAAAAAACTAAACTTTTCAAGAGGTTTGGTGCTGTATCCTTTATACATGTGTATTTACCTACAAACAATATATTGTACTGTTTTTAAAAATTCACTATAGTTATTATCCTACAATTTGCCTTTTTCACTCAAAATGTTTTTGAGACTCATCTGTGCTATATAAAAAGCTAGTTAATTCCTTTTAACTTTTTGATAGCATTTAGGTAAGTAATTAAGTTGCTTAATAAAGTTGTTCGGTATACAATTAAGTTGTTTCTAGTTTTCAAATATTACAAACAATATTGCAATGAACAGCTTATTCTTATGTATATGTGTAAGCATATCTAGAGTAGGATCTCTCAAATATTTCTAACTATGACCCACAGATAGAAATACATTTTCTTCATGATCCTATATGGCATACAAATATATTTCTCTATGCACGTGTATAAACTGAAATAGTTGCATGAAACTTTACCTTTATGTATGATACCTTTTTAAAAAAAGATTCCATTGTTTTTAATTATTTTTAAGACTTATTTATTTACTTTAGAGAGAGAGAGAGAGCATGAGTAGGAGAGGGAGAGGGAAAGGGAATCTGAAGTAGACCCAGTGCCAAGCATGGGGCCTCAAAGCAAGGGTCAATCCCACAACCCCAAGATCAAGACCTGAGGCTGAAACCAAGAGTCAGATGCTTAACTGATTGAGCCACCCTGGTGCCCCTAAAATTTTTTTTAAAAAGATTTTATTTAGTTATTTGACAGCAAAAAAGAGAGCAAGCATAAGCAGGGGGAGCAGCAGAGGGAGAGGGAGAAGCAGGTTCTCCACTGACCAGGGAGGCTGACGTGGCTCGATCCTAGGACCCTGGGATCATGACATAAATTGAAGGCAGATGTTTAACCAACTGAACAACCCAGGCACCCCAAGAGTCTATCTGTCTCTCTCTCTCTCTCTCTCTCTCTCTCTCATCTATTTAAGATTTTACTTATTTATTTTACAGAGAGAAACACATCCAGAGAGGGAACACAAGCAGGGAGAGGGAGAGAGGAAGAAGTAGGCTTCCCACCAAGCAGGGAGCCCAATGCGGGCCTCAAGCCCAGGACTATGAGATCATGACCTGAGCTGAAGGCAGAAGCTTAAGGCAGATGCGTAATGACTGAGCCACCCAGGCGCCCCATCCAAGATTTTATTTTTAATTTCTACAACCAACATGGGTATCAAACTTAACTCTGAAATCAAGAGTAACCTGATCTACTGACTGAGCCAGCCAGGTGCCCCTTGGGTATTTTCTTTACTATTTAATTTTTAAAAATGCTAGTTACAATTGCTTTAATGATTTTATATCCCACTAAATCTGTGGCTTGGAAAACAATGCTCTAGATATACTTAAAAGTGCTATTGCTGGAAAGTATGTACACATGTCCTCAATGGCTATGTAATTGTTTGAACATCATCCTGTCAAATGACTGGTCTGGCTTGGTACAGAATTCTAATTTTCCATTTATTTTCCTTTGGCATTTTAAGCTAATCTGCCTCTGTTTTTGTCTTTATTTCTGATGAGAACTATATTGTTAATCAATTCTTTTTGATAGTGTTTGAGATATATTCTTCACCGTAGATACTTTTTAAATTTTCAGCTATTAGCTCTTTGAATGTTGCTCTTTTCTTCTTCTCAGATATATTCTGGAGTGTCTCATCTTATCCTCCACAGTTTTTAATCTGTACACCATCTTCCTCAAGTCTTTATTTCTTCATTCTGGAAGATCGCTTCTATTTTGCCTTGCAATTCACTAATGCTTTCTCCAGCTATACGGGCTCTACCATTGGTCCATCTATTTAGTTTTTTATTTCTATGACCACATGTTTTATTTCACACATGTCCAAATTTTTTTCATATATAAAAAATGACCCCATAATATCCTTTTCTAATTTTACATATGTTAATTTTTAATCTCTCTGAACATTTTAAACTCTATTTTATTTTATTAAAGATTTTATTTATTTATTTGACACAGAGAAAGACAGAGACACAGTGAAAGAGGGAATACAAGCAAGGGGAGTGGGCAGAGGGAGAAGTAGGCTTTCTGCTGAGCTTGGAGCCCGATGTGGACCTCCATCCCAGGACCCTGGATCATGAAGGCAGACACTTAATGACTGAGACACCCAGGCACCCCAACATATTTTAAAGTCTCTTTTTGGGGCACCTGGATGGTTCAGTCAGTTGAAGAACTGACTCTTGAATTCAGCTTGGGTCATGATTTCAGGGTTGAGATTGAGCCCCATGTCACACCCTACACTCAGTACAGAGTTTGCCTGTTCTTCTCCATCTGCTCTCCTGTGCTCTTTCTCTCAAATAAATAAGTAAATAAAACCTTTAAAAAATATAAAATCTCTTTTAATCAGGTATCTCTGATTCTTCATGTGTGAATTCTCCCATTTGTTGGGACTCATGCTGCCTTCATGGTTCTAAATATCTCTGTGTGCTTTGACTAAAATCCTACCTTTCTGTGGGGTTTACTCCTGGGTACTCCTTTATACTGACTCCTTTCCTCACTGCTCTGACTGTGACTATGGGTTTCACTGCTCTGGAGGACAGTGGCAGAAGGAAAGCAAATGGGAACTAGGGTAATCTAGGGAGGGAAACGAAACAACAGAGATTTTGAACACAGAAACAAACTGAGGGACTTGGAGGGAGGGGGGTGGAGGGATGGGAGAGCCTGGTGGTGGGTACTGGGGACACCTAAAGCGGGGAGCACTGGGTGTGGGGAATGGGGAATGAATCT